>PVLC010022736.1:0-26341 GCA_004027655.1 Graphiurus murinus
GGCATGTGGTTAAAGAGGCTTTGGCATATTTCCCCTCTGGAGAGTTTGGCTCTCTGTATCTGGAACTCTAGCTGGCATTGGGATTCCAAGCATGCCTGCATTTGTAACACTAAGGCCTGGTTTAATGTCCTGGAAGCCTGTGTTAGCTTCCATTTCAGTGCATAGCACAGCACGTTAATAACTCAGACTGAAATGGAAGGCATCATTTTAGGTGTACTGTATCTGTTTATTTCATACAAAATTAACATTTATGAACACAAGAAGTAGGAATGCCACAATGTGAAGGTGGCGAAGCAACCTGGGTATTAGACTTTCTTCTTTCAGTAATTGTTCTTTAGTTATTTCATTTTGTGTTATCAAACAACTTAATGAGAATGGTATTAAAAATAAAAACTACAGAAACAAAATATTTCTAATATTCAGTGGCAAAAACATGGTACCTTGGAATCCAATATAAAATACTCCAGGCTACTGTGTGTGTGTGTGTGTGTGTGTGTGTGTGTGTGTGTGTGTGTGTGTTTCTGTGTCATTTTTTTTAGGGCGGAGTTGTTTTGTTTTGTAAATGGCAACATTTACCAATAGATGGTATTGAATTCCATGTAAGGTGGTGCGGATCAGGGAAAGCAAGGGACCAAGAACCAGGAAGAAATAGCTTCCAACTCTAGCATTCGCAATCTCTCCAATTTAGGGAGAATTCATATTTCCTATGCTTCAGTTTAGCTCTGTCAGTGTCCCTGAAAATATGCAAAATAAAAGCAGGTATAGATAATATATGGTCAAATATCCTATATACCTTGATCTTTAGACATCAGAATGTCTGTGTGACTAAATACCTTAACGTCTTAGTAACATTCTCATGATCAGCAAAGAGTGGAGAGGGTTAGGAGTGTAGGGAAGCCCCTCAAGCTGTAAGTAACCAAAGAGATTATTGCGGTGGCTATGGGAACACAGTGTCTCCTACAAAGCACAGATATTGATCTGTTAGCTGTTGACTAAGAGCTCCCAGTGGAAAATCTGCAGCTCTAGTTATGGAATTGTAACCATGGCATGTTAAGGGGCTTGCTAAGGAATCCTTAATTAGACCAAAGAATTTATCTTTCATTCTGATTACAATCAGTTGGAGATGAATCCTCTTGGAGAGAGAGAGAGAGAGAGAGAGAGAGAGAGAGAGGGAGGGAGGAGAGAGAGAGAGTTGTAATTGGAAATTGCACAACTTAAAAATATATATGATGCTTGTATTATTCCTGGTACTTCTTTCTATTGCTTCATCTTATTAGAGGACACAAATCCCAGAACACATACCTTTAATGTTCTATAGACAGTTTGGAAGATGAGAGACAATGTAGGAGTTATACCATCATTTTGTCTGTTAGTTTGCAGATGTCATATTGAGTGTCAAATATTGTTTCTTAGAAGATTGGTTGGCTTTTTCTCCCCTTCAGCCCTGTCTCTTTCCTGGTCATTACTGGAAAAGTAGGAAATATAGTGTCTGCACTTGCTGGTCTGTGTCCTGACCTCACATGATTCATCTTTTTTTCCCTAGAAACCAGACTTCCACTCGATCTCCTTCTGGAAAGTCCCCTTAATCAAAGAAGCCCACTGCTTCCTTTCACAGGCATACCCCTGGACTGCTCTGCCTGTCTGTCTCTAACAGTGGCTCCTTGCCCCCAGTAAGCCTCCTCCCGGAGCCCAGAGCTCTGTGCCATCTCTGCCAACTCACCTCCTGCCTCTTGCACTTTCCTCTGCGCACTCATTAGTTTGGAGGCTCCTTCTGAATCCCCCTCTGTCCAGTTGATCATATTTGTGGACTTTATAATGGGGTCTCCTATTCTTGGCTGTACTCTGACCATCACAATCTCATCTACCCTCATGGGACAGGACCTTTTCCAAGGGACACAGAGATTCCCATGCCTGCCCTTTTACCTGTACCCCTGAGTCTCCATTCCAGCCCTCTGAATATATGTCGATGCTTAACACTCTGCATCTGCCCAAACTGATCTCATCTCAATGAGTGTCAACTGCCTGCTCACACTGGCTCCAACCCCAGGCTCTTTGTCTTCTTTCCTCCATTTTCCAATTACTTGGAAGCTGTTGGAATGGGTCTGATTGACAGAGCTGAGGTGATGGCCCAGCCAGGCTCTGGCTCCTCACTGACTGTGAAGTCGGGATATCAAAGACCCATTTCTGGGAAGAGGCTAAAAGGCTTCCTCGCTGCTTTGCTGAACCTTGCCTCAACTGCAGTCTAGGCCACCTCTGCCCAACCTGGCCCCTCTCATTCTCTCCTGACCCTCTGTTTCCTCACCATATCCTTTCACTGGAACTTTCCCCTGAGAAAATCCTTACACATTTAATCCTGTCTTAGCCTTTGATCCTCAAAGGACCCAAACTCATACAAATTCCCTTGAACAGGACCACTAACTCCCTTAGCAATGATTCTAAGAGCAACTTCCTTTCTCCCTTTCACCAGTCTCCAATTACTTTGGACTAGGTTGTTCCAACAACAGACCAGTTGTCTCACAATTGTGGAGACTAGAGGTACAAAAGGCAGGTGTCGATGGGGTTGGTTCTTTCTGGACATGCTGAAAGAACATCTGTTTCGGGCTTTTTTTTAGCTTCTGTTGATGGCCAGTCATTACCATCCTCAGTGGGTAGATCCATTGCTTCGATCTCTGCCTCTGCCTTCACAGGTTTTTCATGGGTGGGTCTTATATACCTAAACTAAGATATATCCAATAATCGCCCCATAGCTGCTTACTAATTACATCCAAACTCCTCAATGGACCCTTGGAGACTCTCTGGGATTTAGTTCCACTTCTTTTTCTGTCCAAATGCCCCAACTCAGACATCCTAGTCTAGTCAAGCCTGACTATTCCCCATTCCCAGCATGGTCCTTGGACTTTCATATCTCTTTGCTCTTTATTCCCTTCTATTTCATCATTGTGATCCTCCTTCCTTCCCCAAGGTTCTGCTTATCAGAACCCAGCCCATCATTCCAGCTGTTCTAAGTGACAAGAAGATACCCGTGGACAGTACTAATCTTTGTCTTCTCAGGATTCAGATAGAGCCATCTTTCTTTTTACCTCTTTTGTGGTGATCACTGAGTATTAAACCCCAGGGGAATTCTCCCTCCAAGCTTTTAGTTTTTATTTTGAAAAAGGTCTCACTAAGTCGCTGAGGGTCTTGTTAAATTGCCGAGGCTGGCCTTCCACCTGCGATCCTCCTGTCTCAGCCTCCCCAGTACTGGGATTACAGGTGAGCTCCATTTATCATGCTCCATTTACAGTACTATCTTTTTACTGCACACTTCTTTATATTTTACTATTGATATATCTCTTATCTCCAAATTGTACATTTCTTGAAGAACTGAAGAGTACCTTTTCAGACTTTTAATCCCCAAAGTTTAATTACCCATGCTTAAATAACATATTAGATGCTCATTTAAAACCCACTTAACAGGATTACATATGACCAAGTAACAGGAAAATATTATTTATCAAAGATGGTGATTTCATTGAAACTAACATCACGGATGCTTTAGAAAGTCATTCAGAATGGATAATCCCAGGGGCAATGCATCACAGTGTCTACCTTGAAGAAGAATTGGAAGGAGATGGAGGCTGTGGACATGAAGCGGTCATAACTGAACAGGTTGGCAGAATGGGATCAGTAGGGACTTAAAGTCCCACCCGCCTGCCTCAGTGCTTCCGCGTCCTTCATGTCCCCACAAATCAGTGGATGAAATTTCTGGAGTCCCTACCCTGAGTGAGGCACTACAGGTAGGAAGAATGAGGATGTTGTCCTCGCAGGTAGACATGCTGAAATGCATGGTCTCTTGCCTCTGAAAGGTGAGAGAAGAGAAAGGTCTAGGACCACGAAGCCGTGGCTCTTGGCTGCTTTCACATCTTCCTTCCCTAATACAACCTGTGAGGAACATCCCTGAACTAAAATTGGCTCCCACTTGGACCCTGCATAGATTCTTAGATGGATTTGACTTGGCCTGTATCCATATTATATATGACCGGGAATGACTTCACAGCCCTGTCTCCAAAATCTTACCCCACGCTTGAGTATGTTCCAAATTTCTTCCATGACACCCCTAACCCAAATCAGTATGCCCTCTTCAACATTTTATTTGTAGCTCTTGTGATCACTGTTCCCTTCTACCTCCTTGGTGTGTCTGTGGGGGATGTCCTTTCGCTCTTAAGCTGTGAGCCCCTTGGGGACGTCAATGTTGTTTTCCTGAGTATGTGATTTCCATGGAATGCCTACAGTGATTGTTTATACACAGAAGGTATTCAATAAATATCTCTTGAATGGATAAGTGAATGGTTCAAATGGCACAATTAATAATATTTTCATGGGGCTGTAAAGGTGACATTTACTATTATTATTATTATTTTTTTTTTTTTTTTTTTTTGCGGTACTGGGGATTGAACTCAGAGACATTCTACCTCTGAGCTACATCTCCAGCCCTATTTTTTGTTCTTTATTCTGAAACAGGGTCTCACTAAGTTGAGGAGTGCCTCACTAGGTAGCTGAGGCTGACCTCGAACTCGCATCCTCCGGTCTCAGTCTCCCAAATACTAGGATTACAAGCGTGCGCCACCACGCCTGGCTTAAAGGTGACTTTTGACTGAAAACCACTTCCTCATTATTGTTTCCTAGTCACTTCTGAGTATGTTTCATATTCTATTATTATCATTATTATTATTATTATTATTATTATTATTATTATTTTGTGAGTGTGTGAATGTGTGTGTGTGTGTGTGTGTGTGTGTGTGTGTATGTTTCTGGAGGTTGAACCCAGGGGCATTCTACCTCTGAGCTACATTCCCAGTCCTTTAATTCTTTGTTTTGAAACAGGGTCTCACTAGGTTGTTGAGAGTATCACTAAGTTGCTAAGGCTAGTCTTGAACCTGCCACCCTCCTGTCTCAGCCTCCCAAGTACTGGGATTATAGTCATGCCCCACCATACCCAGCTCCATTATTTCTTTATAAATTCCTTCTTGCTCTTCATCAGACTTGAGGCTTTGGAATCAAGACTATTCTGTATTTTAAAAATAAGAATACTACAACTGAAGTAATTACTCATATACTAGAGACTATAAAGCAAACAATTTTAAATACAGATTAATTCCTGGTGTATGATCTCCGTCTTTTTTCTGTTTTATGGTGTGTAGCTGAAGTAACAAAGCCAAGGTTTTTCATTTCATAACTGATTAGCTACTGAAATTAGAAGGTTAATGCAAATTATAAGTGTTTACACCTCAAACAACTTAGCAATTGAAAATATTTTGAATCGGAGTTAACCTAAAATTAGAGTGATCATTTCACTACCACTTAGCTGAGATTTGGGGGCCAATAAGCTATTGTCATTGCCTCATCCTAAAGAACATTGAACATGACTCCATAAGCCACCCAGCTAACCCCAGTGCTACCTGGGGATGGTCAAGCTGTGGTCCGGGGAAGAATATCTTTTGATAATCTGATACTGAGTCATTTCAAAACACACTTGATCCTTGATTTCCTGACCATTTTTTGCTCTGCTTAAAAACAACAAAAGAGTGTTTGAATTCCTTTCTGATTCCTGCTAACATTTTCATCCTTTTGCCTGCCTGTGGTTATATGTCATAGTGATTCAGAGTGAAATTAGCTCAGAAAGGTTTTTATAACAATATGATTGTTGAAGACTTGCTCACTCCTCAAAAAAAAAAAAAAAAAATCCCCATTATGCATAAATAAATTAAAATGTGGTTTTCTTCTAAAAACTTAATGATGTTTATAGAGAAAATTCTGGGGCTAGGGTAATGTAAGCACTGCTAGAATTGCCTTTGAATGGTAGCCTCTTAACATCTATATTACTTTCTTCTTTTCCTAGGTAAGTGGTGTTTTCTCTTCGTTGCTTTGGGGAGTGTTGATTTGTCTGGTAAGTGATGGTTTTGTTGTGGGACTTGGTGTGACTTCAAGGCTGCATGAGATCTGCTTGTGAGAACCAAAAAGAAACCAGAAAACACAGAGGACTGTGGAAATGTTTTGTATTGAGAATGCTGGTATGTGGTAAGTCTTTTTTAGTGTTTTGGGGTTTTTTTCTTTTTTTTCCGAGATCTTACTTTGAAGTTATAACACATTTCATTTCTAATTCTGGAAAAGGGCCCAGGGGCTGATTAAGTGTTGATGAAAACTCGCCCTTCATAAATTCTTATGTGGATTCCTTTTCTGTCTTTCTAAACTTCTTTCTGCCTTTATTGGAATTTTTTAAATGCCTCCTATCTAGATTTTGATAAAACCATAAATCTCCAACTAGATGCATTTTTGCTTAAGGTTTTGTGATTGATGTATGCTGTGTTACTGTAACATTTTGGCTACATTGTTAACTCCACCATTTATTTAATTTGGTCTTCCCCCCCACCCCACCCCCTATACAATGACTTCATCTATACAGTATTAAATGGTCTAGTGGTGCTGGGCACCATGTGATAATTAAGTCCTACTTCACAATAACAATTGTATTGTTACTAAAATGGATGTGTCCCTGTCTTTCTAGTTATACTGACACAGCTACATTGTTTTATGAATTTCTTTCTTTAAGTTAGTGACTGAGAGTTGCTTTTTTTTTTAGATATGTTATTAACATTAAGATTTTTTTCTTTAAAATAATGGCTGGGAATAATCCAGAAGGGACATGAGTAGCAGAAAAAGAGTCCTTTGATTTGCACATAAAAATTTCATAGTGAAATACACATACATCTTCTAGGCTTTATTTTATTTTTATGATACTTGACCCTTTTATTCTTTAAGCTGACACAGAAAATGCTAGACTATATTGCCTTTTGCATGGAATGTAACAAGTTAAGTCACCCTGTGTTACATGTACCTGGTTATCTTACATTATTAGTTCAAATTATTGGTTCTGGTGGAAGTAGTTGTTCTCGAAGGTGTAGGACTTGGTTCAGCTATATTTTGTTATCTTCTTCCTCATTATCTTCATCTAAAAAATTCCACTGTTGCATTAATAATTTATCAGAGATTATTTATTTTATTGCTTGAAAAGACTTATTTAAACATTTAAATTTAATTTGGATTTTTTTTGTTAGATCAATCTGGATTTTTTTTTTATTTATTTTTTGCTTTCCATAATCTGATCTCAAGATATGTTTTACTTGTGTTTATGTGTGTTTAATAGAACATGTTTGAAGAAGAGTCCCCAGAGTTCACCTAAGTTGCTCTTGAGGCGTTCAAAGGACTACAGATGTTGCTTTAAATAACCTGTAATGGGATTTTGACCCCATGCTGTTTTCAGTCTTGCAATGGAATTTTTCTATTAAAGATTCTGGATTAAAAAGATCAGAAACCAGGAGACAAAAAGACAGAAGGGTGAAGAAGGTTAGATTTCAGACTTGCATAGGCTTTTCCCCAGACTTTGAAGCCTATCAGAGGCCCACAGACATGTGAACCAGGACATTATTTGAACAGCTTGCTTCACAACGGGCTGGACAGTGAGCCACATTTTAAGTGGACAAAGTTAGCCTGTGCTGCGAATTTTTTGTTTTTTTATTCTTTGCCTTTGACCTTATTGGATGCCATAAATGAAGTATGGTGGTGTAGGTTTGAAAAAGCCAGGGGCTACTTATTTATACCACTCCTATGACAGGAAAAAAGCTGGGAGTGAACAAATGTGTTGTGTTTAACTCTATCCCCTTAACTTGGGCAGCAATGATACAAAGGTGCTTTGGTTCCAATCTGTAACCCCATTCTCTTACTAGCGCTTCTTTTGTTATTTTAAAATTCTTTTCACTTTATTCAGGTCAGCCATGCAGAAAGGTCAAATCCAAAGAGGTGACTGAGTTTTATTTTCACTGTAAAAAGAGCTGCTTTATGTGAGGTGGAGTCTATTTTTAACTTAGGTTTTCATGATTTATGTCTTTCTACCTCTATTATAAACACCTTCCACTTTGTAATCAGACGTATTAGAGTTTCTGCCAGTGAACTTATTAAAATTTCCTTATTTATCCTACTAAAAATGCCAATCTAGCTATCTATAACATATAATGGCCATACTGGATTTCCATTACTGGAAAGTAACTGCATGATATTAAGAGTGATAATTGTACAACATTCATTTCTACGTTGTTTGACATTCTCGCATGGTACTATTAGCTAAAAGTTACTAAGCTTCCCCAACATTTAATTTTTAACTCTGCTGGGTTCGTGTTGTTATATAGCATTTATCGTATAATCCCACATGATCACATATATTGAAGAGTTGGACTGGGTTATGAAAGGCATTGCAGTTAATCTCTTTGCTCTGAAGATTTTTGTTAGTACTGTGCTGATAACGAGAAGTAGAATGTATCTTTGTCCTCATGAAGCTATAATATTGGGGATAGTTATACAACATACCAGACTAAAATGACAAAAAACAATTAACAATACAAGATGAACCTAGGTATGAAGCAAGATATAGAAAACAAGTGTCAGGAGAATGGGGAGCATTGAAATTTGTGCCTTGTGGTATAGAAGAAAGATAGTATATTTTCATAAGACTTTTACACTCATCATATCAGCTAGGGGAAAGGCTGACTTGATGATGAACTTATCTCAGTCTCTCCTAATTTAAATAGTCTCCTTCCATTGTGAAAAGATAGATGAAGTTCAATTCCCTGTGGGTCTTGCTACCTGCAGCCTCAACCCCAGCAGGACAGGGCTCGGGCACTGCCTCCTGATGCTAGGCTGCTTTGCACATGGGCACTGGCTGAGACCAGCTGAGCTGTGCCAAGGTTTGTGGGCAGCATGTAGGCTGTTGCCGTGAACTGTGGCTTTGTCTCTTCTGCTTGGCATATGCTCTGGAGGTTTACCTAACCTGTATTTGGCTTCCAGCTCCTAAGATCATCCTGTAGCCAGGCCATGGGGATGGTTCATGCTGGAGAGTTCACAGATAGCACGATCCTTCATGATGGGTCTGGTGCAACTTGGGAAATCTCTCCCAAGCAGTTTAGTTAGTTTAAGTTTGTTAGGGACCTGAGGTTTCCTTACCTCATTCAGCTATGTGGACCGGCCAGATTGTTCAAGCTACACTTTGATGCAGAATAAATAAATCCATCCTCAGCCAATCTGACACCCCTGCCTACTGGGATTTGGAAATAGAGAGTGGAAGTCAACATACTAGTCTCTGCTTCCCTTACCTCTGCTTCTTTCTCTCCTCACAGTCCTTCTGGAATGCTGTCCTGCTTTCCTTACATCAGATCCTGAGTTCTTTCTACTCCAGACATACAATACAATCTAAGATCCAGTGGCCAGTCTTGGCTCTCAATCACTAAAGAACAAATAGGACTTTTAAATACCCTCTCCTCAGCAATCCTGACCTTCAGACCTGTAGACTCAACTCCCAGATTCTAGTTGGTCATCTAAGGCTGAATCCCAACTCTTGTTTCTAATGTCATAGCCCTAATACCCTCTTCACTTAGGCAGACTCTTGCCTTAGGCTGAAAAGGGAGCAACTCAAGTACACAGAAATGCAAGGGAACAAACCATGCTCAAATGTGTCTACCATATTGTAACCCCTTGAAGGAGATTGGTGTGGGTTCAAAGGGATTGTTTAGTCAGCAAAGGAGATCCTGCATGTTGTTTATTATATGTGATAGCTTGTGTGGGGGGTGTAGAGAAAGACTGTGACTGCAATGAAGAGGTTGTTGGATGATTGGCAAGTTTCAGTCATATAGAGCCACATGCCCAAAGTGCTTTAGTGCAAAGCAGTAGTTCAAGATGTCTGAGGTGAAAACTAACCTCTTTGGGATCGCTACATACCATGTGTCCCTTGAAGCTCCATAATGCATGCTACCATATTAATATTTCAGATAATCCCTGTCATACAGGACTGTGTATAACATCATTGAACCCATGTGGGCATAAGTCATGCAACAACCTATTCATGACCCAGAAAATGCTTTGAGAGCCACTGCTAAAAGTAATGATGAAGCTGAGAATAGTTTTTACTGGATGATAGTATAAGGAAATGAGGGCTTTAGGAATTTCATCCCATTTTTATTGAGGATTTACTATGCATAAGACACAGTGTGATTAATCAGTCCAAAACAATGAGTACCAAGTCAATTCTTGAACTCTAGAACTTTGCAAAGTTACTTTCTTTTTTAAAGGGTATAAAATCTCAGTCTATATACAGTTAATTTACTACACTGTACAAAGAAATTAATCTGCTAATATGTACTCACTACATATTACAAATAAGTTAATCTGTTTAAATATCAAGGCAATTAGAGTTTACCAAGGTTTTCCCAAATAATTGTTTGTAGTGGATGGTTTCCGTGTTTCCTTTTTTCAGTCAACCCTCTACATTAATGGTGATGGGTATCGATTATAGTCAACACTTTGAACATAACATCAAGATATTACTTCATATTTTTCATGTTAATATCATTTGAATGAAGCCTTTTGTTGCTCTTGGAAAATATCTACATGAAATAAAACTCAGAGAGGCCTACATTTCATTTTATAATGAATTATCTCCTTTTTAAATTGAAAATGTTACAACTTTTTATGTTAATCACGATAGAATGCCTCAGAGGACTTTTTAATTATGTTTTTATGGCTTGACCAATTTTATGTTTTAATTTTTAATTTCTTTCTCCTGCTTTCATACAGTATTTTTCTTTTAATAGACTTTTATCTTCACTGAGTTCCCTCGTAGGTTCAAAATATCCTACAGTCAATGTCAGTAGTACTAGGGTCAAGATCTCCCAAATTCAAATTCTCATCCAATTCAAGGGCAGTTTCTTTGTTTGTAATCATCACCTACCTCTTTTACAGATTATAGCATATTTTGAAAAATAATTACCTATTTATAGACTTTATAAAACATGGGAGTCCAACATAGATCTTAGCTACTTTTGTTTAGTCAGCTACAACTTGTCCAGTTTCGAGGGTTCCTTTCTTTCTCTCTTTGTTCGGCCATTTCAGTCACTCAACTACCAAAAGTTAAGAAAAATAAATGGATATAAAAATTGAAGATAAAGGTTTGTAGAGAGAGACTAAAGGACAACAGTGTCAGGGCTGAAATGGCCTTAGCGAGCATGCAGCCTATGTTCTGTTTACACCAGCCCTGTCTTCTGGTTCTCAACCCAGTTCTCCTCCTATTGCCTTAAACCCAAGTTTTGTTTGTTTGTTTGTTTGCAGTACTAAGGATTGAACTCAGGGGCATTCTACCTCTGAGCTATACTCCCACCCCTATTTTTTATTCTTTATTTTGAAACCGGGTCTCACTAAGTTGTGGAGGGCCTCACTAGATAGCTGAGGCTGGCGGCGAACCCGGATCCTCTGATCTCAGCCTCCCAAATGCTGAGATTACAAGCGTGCACCACTACACCCAGCTTCAAACCCAAGTTTTAAAGACATTTGAAACTATGCATTTGAATGTGATTTAGTGATTATCTGTGGTAATCTGTAAGTCTGCTTATTTTTGATTTTGTTAAAATCAGCTAAAATATGTAACATTCATAGATTCCCAGTCATGCCCAACATCATAATATTCCTTCAGTTTGCTAACATAATTATATGTTGTAGGTAAACCACTTACTATCATTTAAAATATAAATATGTATGTAAGTAATGCATAAAATTCCCTCAAAATGGGTCATCACATATCCCATGGTTTATTGTCCATGCTAAAAATATATCCTTTGAGCCCCTCATTTTAAGTGCAAAACATTTTGTTAATTGCTAGAGGCCAAGAATTGACTTGTCATCATGATGAACTTCAAACACTGTATTATTATACATTATTATCACTTTCTAGAAAAAGTTAAAACTATTCAAATTCTTGTCACATAAAAAAACTAAAAGAAATCTTAAGTGTATTTTTATAGATAAATCATTTTAGAAATCTCACAAATAAAACAGCTAAACACTAGCTTGCTAACAAGATTAAGCTACCCAAGAGATACCTCAGAATGGGCAGAGCATGTCTATAATGTACTTTATGTTGTGAGATCGAAATACACATGTGGTAAATTATTTTACTTTTATTTTCACTAAAATATTCTTATTCAGTAAATAATGTCATTGTTTTATCATCTTTGTGTTTTCATGTTTGAATTGTATTGAATTATATTTGCTAAGTGAAAGAGTCTGAACTCAAGAAAAGAAATACTGCAAGTGATTGAAGTCTATTTTAGGATATCAGATTAAAAAAATAACAACTTAATGATGCTAAATTTGATATTATCTTTGTTTCCAATACATTCACCGTCTGGTGGGTTAGCTATGTTTGTTCCCATTGATGGGGAAGATTTTATGCAATTCTGGAATCTTTTAACAGAACTCTTTAGTGGCAAATACTATGACATTGTGAAACACCAAGTAAACTGATAGGGACTGAAAAAGTATTGTGGAGATGCCTGTAATTCCATAATGACTTACTTTTATAATGACATTTAATTCCCCTTGTTTAAAATGAACAAAGAATAAGTTAGAGGTGACTTTATCTTGTTAAATTATAGGTCTTAATTTTGATTGCAATTCACCCGAGAGCACTTAGCTGAAGTATTTACCTGCATTAATTTGCACTATTCACACCCCAACTGTAATGGATTGAAAATCTGCTAAAAAAAAAACAGTTATATCATCCCTAAACATTTTATTACTCACTGATAATATTCCAAGGCAAGCGTGTATTTCATTTTGTTGTCTTGATAAACTCTGTAGCCTAATGCTTTTGTTTAATATACAAATTAAAGCTTCAGAATCACCATAGTGATTTTTTCCTATGGAAGAATGTATTAAATTGCTCAAGGATACAAAGAAGTATTAAAAAATAATTTCATAGATCGTAACAAAGCTAATGTTTTATTTTTTGTAAAATGTAAAATTAATTTGAACAGTTAAGTCTATTAATATCAAAGACTAAATTTATTTAAATGAAAAATTATTTTCATATGTAAGCTTGTTATGCAACTATTTCTTGAAAATATTAATGAAAATTTTTTTCTTATACATTGAATCATTTACCTTATTTGATATATTCTATTTGAGAGCAAATATGTTTTTCTCACTCTATTCCTTTAAGGAGATATTAAAAATCATGGATAATATTTTGGTTTTTAACCAGTGAAATAGAATTTGTATAGCTACTTTTGAGAACTTTTTTCTGGATGCTTCTGCAGCAGTGAAATGTTCTTGATACAGATACTCTTCAATTAAATCGACAGCAGAAATGACAAAGCACTGCTTTATGTCTGCAAATTTGTTTAATTTTGCAAACGAATACATCAGCTCCCATAATACAACTTTTTGTCTCCTATCCAACTACATTGTAGGAAGGGAACAAATGGACTACTATATTGTTCGTCTTTACCTACCCCTGAGCCACCTCTTTCATAACCAATATTATAAGAAGAGTCAACTGTATTTGATATACAAAATGCAGAGAATTTAATGGCCAAGTTAAACTAAAATGCCATTATGATCTGTCACTTAATCAACTGTTGAATGCCATCAGAAAACAATTTACAGATTATATTGTGTGGACATGCATATTTTAATAAAAAAGAAAAATTTGATCTACCATAAAGATAGAAAGAGAGCCGGGCGTGGTGGCGCACTGAGACGGGAGGATCTGGGTTCCGTTCATAGCCAGCCTCAGCTAGCTAGTGAGGCACTCCACAACTTAGTGAGATCCTGTTTCAAAATAAAGAATAAAAAATAGGACTGGAGGTATAGCTCGGAGGTAGAACGCCCCTGAGTTCAATCCCCAGTACTGCAAAAAAAAAAAAAAAGAAAAGAAAGATGCAGTGAAAATTACATGTAGACGTACTTCCAATAAAACTAAGGGAACCACAGATTGTTGTCTTTTTGTGTTTAGTTTTTGCTTGCTTGATTTTAATAAGTTTTGCATTTTTAAAATTTTATTTTGTTTTATTAAGATGTAGCTGGCCAAAATTTGCATACATTTAGGCATTTATAATGTGCTGTTTGGATACTTATATGTTTGTATTCATTGTTAAATTAGGCAAATTAACATATTTATCACTCCACTCTGCTTGGCATGTTTATCATTTTTGTTGTGAGAAGATTTAAGATCTACTCTCTTAGAAGTTTTTTTTACAACATAAAATTCAGAAGTAGAAGGGCGTGGTTGCACATTCTTATAAATCCAGTTCTTGGGAGGCTGAGACAGGAGGATCTCAGGTTCGCAGGTTCGCGGCCAGCCTCAGCTACTTAGTGAGGTCCTCTGCAACTTAGTGAGACCTTGTTTCAAAATAAAGAATGAAAAAATAGAGCTGGGGGTGTAGCTCAGAGGTAGAATGCCCCTAGGTTCAATCCCTAGTACCGCAAATAAATAAATAAATAAATAAATAAATAAATAAATAAATAAATAAATAAATTCAGAAGTGAGATTCTTTTGTTAAGAGTCTTAGAGAAAAATTAAAACCCAATGTTGAGACTTATAGCTCGCCCTCCTTTTCTCCCTTCTGCCCATCTGCTACCCAATTGATAGGAATCACTCCTGGCTATTTTAGGTATAAGAAAATGCCCAAGTCCTTTGCATAGACTCTCCTGCATGCTTTTCTCTTTCTGTTACCCATGAGTTTCCAGGGGAGTCTGAGCCATTTGGCATGCTCCAGATTGAAAGGAGATTTGACTGTCCTTAAACACCGATATCTTTGTGAGTTTCCAAGGAAGACAAAGCACAGACTTTTTCCTGGAGCTTAACATGCAGAAAGTTCTCCTGCTATGTCTTTGGAACCATATTTGTGTCTTTGTGGAAGTATTGAGAAAAGGATGCCAAATTTTTCTTTCCTTCTTTCAGCTACATGGCAAACTCATTCAGAAAGCATGCCCTACTCTTTCTGAGTTTCCAAGGGCAGAGCTTGGTGGACTTGATCCAAAACAGGGGCGGTCTGATTGTGTTTCCAGGCATTGTGTCTCTCCTGATGCTGAACCACGGAATAGCACACTTGATCTAATCAATTCCATTGCAGTAGTTTGCTTATGCTTGGCCTAAGGAGTTTTCCTTCCATTGCTTTAGTCCAGTGCTCAAAGTGTGCTCTGAAGGGTGCTCTATGTGATGGATACTACTAAGGATCCAAATTCTAAGACAGTGTGTGCACTGGGTGTTCAATCGTCATTATTTATAGATTTAAGTAACTTAAACGTCAGGAACTCTATGTTTGAGAAGTTTTGTTCATCAAATAATAAAATTCTCTGTAGCTGGGACTTTACCTACTTTACCTCAGTACTGATAGAAAGTTTAGAAACAACCTGGGTGATATTGAAATTTGTGAGGTTTCCTCTACCTCTAGGACAAAGGAGCAAAAAGCTTAATTAGTAATATAGCCATGCCAATACTATCTAACATCCACATAAACTTACTTATTGAAGAATTTGGTGCTGATCCATGTCCTTTGGGAAAAAGGTGTATCACATATTTTATATGTTGACCATACAAGTAGAAATTAGAGTGCCTGTAATTATGATTTACAAAGTTCTAAAACCTATATTAAATGTGAAGAAGTTTACCTAAATCTGACTAATTGGTCGAATTTTAGGAAAATTCTAATATACAACTATTTTTTGGTTTATAAAAATGGAGATTTATATAGTTTTAACTCAATAGCCAGTAGTTGTATTGAGACTACTGTCTAGTTGAATTTTAATTTACTGTGGTACCTATTATTTAAATCTTAAAGAGCGTGAATGCCACACTGTGATTTGATTAATAACAACTAAGCATATCCTTCATATTTTCTTCTTGGAAATAAATAACACCAGAGTACTCTTTCTAATTTTAGCTTTCCTACTAATTATGCCTTAGCCCCAGATTCCCAGAATCTAAAGTGTTAGTTTACCATTTTGTAAAAATCTAATAGAAAACCAAAAGCCTTCTAAAGTTCAGTATTTTCTAGATAGTTCTTTGAATAGACTGTAACATTAAAATGTGGACCCAATATTTAAAACTGAAATAATTGCCCATGTTGAAAGGTAAGAATGAAGTTCCCATACTTATTAAGTAATTGAATTCTTTCTCGATGCCTTGGGCATAAGCAGCACTGATTTTTGAGCAAGTAAAACTACCAAATTACTGCCAGAACATAGAGATGTAGCAAAGCCTTGTTAGCTTATAAATCTATCATTTGAAAGGAAACACAGTTTTGAAATATACCGGGTAGCTTACTTTTCATTTCTGTGATAACATATGCATAACGAAATAAAATTGGGGTCAGGCAGCCATTGGAGATAAAGCAATATGTTCATAGAAGGAAACTGTAGGAATTCTTTTTTCAAATGATTATAGAAATCATCATTTTCTGGAAATAGTAGATATGTATACAAATCAAATCACCTAAGCATCTCACTTGTGCATTACGGCTCTAGCTGAATTTCTTGATGGAATTATACCTACATTACCACCAGCTGTCTCTTCTCAGTCTTAAGCATAATTCCATTTAGGGACTCTATTATTATATCAAAACAGAATAAAAATCCAGTTATGTAGTTCAAGAGTCTTCACAATTGGGTGCTCTTTGATTGTGCATTGTGCAAATGGCTCATCTGACTAATCCTTCATTTGTCCTTATCACCCAGTCTTATTTTACCATGCTTGAACAGCACCTGCCTGGAAGTGACTGCCACAGTTCCAGTGGTATGAACAGTGGTTTACTGGGACTATAAGTAGAGAAGTTTGCAACTGGAGAGGACCTCTTACAATGGGGATAGTTTTAGCTCCAAAAGTCTCCACGCTCCACCAGTCACAGTCACTTCCTGGCACAGGGAGAGGTTTAAGGCTTCACCTTCATTTTGTGTCTCACGTGCTCGAGATCTACACTTTGCATGTAGGCTTAGGTGTATTCTTTAATTAACCTCCTCCATCGGAATACCTTTATCACCACTATATTCCTATTCCTATACCAACACTGTAAGAAGTCATTAGCTACAGTAAACGGAAGAGCACATGAATCAAAAGAATGAATGAATGTATTGTGGCTGTCCACCCTTCTGTAGTGAGAAGGTGAAGGAACTGCAGTACACTCCTGAATACAAGGCATTCACACGTCTTGACTGTCTTAATTCAAAAATAATGGACAGTGGATTTTTCGGCCTCTAAGTCTTCTAAGGTAAAACACCCGGAAATTACAAGCTTGGTCATAGCTCCTCAAAGGAGTTAATAATTCTGCTCTAAAGAAACAACATCAAAACATATTCAGAGTGATTAAAGTGCTTCAAGACCTATTGGAGAGTATTTACCTGTAATTTGTTATTTCTTAGACTGTCGAGGGCAGCTTTTATGAATGGGAAACAATTGTTATTTATAGTCTCGCTTGCCTTTGTGGGAGCTTACAGGTGCTACCAAGGTTATCCTGAGTTTAATATGGAAGAAGATTCACTTTCCCTTTTTGTAGACCAGTGGTTTGTTGAATTATAAAATAAATCAGAGAGAGAGAGAGAGAGAGAGAGAGAGAGAGAGAGAGAGACTGACTTCCTGTTTGCTACATTAATAAAGAAAAGAACAGAAGAGAAACACTTGGATTTCATTCACATTGACTGGAATGAAATGCTGATTATGCCAAAATTAGTTTGCATAATGTAGGCTGTCAATATGAAAGTCTCAATGCCACAAGTAGAATTTTTAGCCTGAAATATTTGATATTTCTACTGACAGTCTTTGTTCTGGATTACACTCATTTTTTTTTTTGTAAGAATAAGGGAAAACAGGACAATGTAGGTATTCAGCAAACATTTTGAACAAAACTGAGAAAGCAATAAGCAATTTCCATCCAAATAGGTAGGCATACTGTACCTAATTCACAAACATGACCCATCACTTAATTCTGCAGAGCTACAGAATTCCTCTTGCCATTGAACTTGGCATCTCGTGCTCTTCATTTGAAAATGCATACATTCAAAGATGATAGTGTTGGCATGCAGGTCGTGTTTCTGCTGCACAGCAGTGCTGCAGTTAGCACCTGAGAAGTTGCCACATAAAAATTCAATTAGAAGCTCCAGGTAAAAACTTAATTAAAAGGTTATAGAAGCAATGCAGTGTTCACTGGGCCCTACGACCTGCCAAACTCTGGCTCTGTTGAGCCACCAGAGAGAGCACATTCTACAGGCTCTGGGTCCTCCATGAAAAATGTCTGGCTGCCAGTGATACACACTCTTGGCCATAACAAACTTAGGAAGGTATGGATTCCTATAAATTAGTTGCTGAACAACTACTGCCTCATGTATCAAGACCCTCGTCTGGAATTTCACCTGAATTATGCTCCAAATATGAAGGCCCTGAGAAATATGTGAGGCTTTTAAATCTCCAGTTTGGGGTCTCGTATTGAGAAGTCAAATTGTTCTGTGCTGTTCTTTCCCTGATAGGTCAAAAATAAATTCAGATTTGTGATCCTCTTTCTCATCTCCTTAATAATACAGGAGTCTATCCAAGTTAAATAGTTTCCACTTTTCACAATGTGAATAAAAAGCATCCTTCCAGCTGCCATGGTTTGAATGGGCTTTGTCACCTCTGAAATTGGTGTTGAAATTTGATGGTCATTGTAGCAGCATTGTTAAGATGGGGACTTTCAGAAGTGATTAGGTTGTTAAGAGGGATTAATGACTTTCTCTTGGATCTAAGTTAACTCTCATAGGACTGGATTAGTTGTGGTAAGAGTAAGTTATTACAAAGGTGAGTCTGAACTGGGAGTGGAGGTACATGCCTATAATCTCAGTACTTAAGAGACTGAGACAGGAGGATCTCAGGTTCAAGGCTAGCCTCTGCAACTTAGCAAGACCCTGTTATAGAAAAAGAAAAAAAAAAAAAATGAAGACATCAATCATTTCTCCTGCTGCAGTAGAGATATCTACAGTAGTTGAGTTTCTGTCCTGGGCCAGGCATTGTAATAAATGAAGTTGATTGAAAGAGCACATTCATGAAATGGGGGCTCCTGTTCCTTAGAACTAAAGAGGTGAAATATCACACTCCACATCACACAGGTCAGTTTTTCAGCTCAGGCACTGTACCTGAAGTGCATTTTTGTAAGCAGTGCAAGCTCTACTCCTATCAAAAGACCTTGATTTTCTCTGAATCAAACCAATTGAGTTTATCCAGGGGTAGATATGAATTTTGTAAGGCCTAAACTTTATACAATTTGGGATACCTTCTTTAAGAAAAAATATATATTTCTTGACCATGACAATCGTGTGTGTGTGTGTGTGTGTGTGTGTGTGTGTGTGTGTGTGTGTGATCAGAAATACAAAATTGGCAGCAGGACCTGGGAAGGGGCCTTATGCAAAGGATATGCCCTGAGGGTAAAGCTGGATTAGTTTCATGGTAAACATGGTAAACGCACCTCTGTTCTCTTCACTCATAGCAGTACTTCCTTAGAAAAGCTATTGTGTAGTCAGCAAGATAACCCGGTGGTCCATTTAAACACATATGACTTTGACCTAAGTCTTGGTATATCTTCTTGTAGCAATTGACCCCTAATTTCTATGTGGCCAGAAAGATAGATTTTTCTCCAAAAACTCAGAAAAAAAGAATTCTCTTGTGGAGCATTTGGAATACAAGATATGGTTATTGGGCTCAAGTGTCTCACAATGTATCAGGGCAGAAAGACATGCTCACAGCTATGATCCAGCGTGATAAACCCTGATACAAGAGTATATAAGATGCTACACCAGCCCCACTCCAGTTCTGCCATCTCCAGGAAGCTGCCCTATTCTCTCCATCTCTCACTGAGCTCTTAGGAGGAGAAAAGACATTCTGGATCTATGCTGCATTACATGTGCCAACTCAAACAATCCAGCCTGGTCTTCCCAACCAAACTGAGTGCTCCTTGAAGGTAGGTGGCACCACTGTCAAAACAGGCACAGCAGGGTGGGCACTGAATAACTGTGCCCAATGAAGGACGTGAGCTGTTGATGGGTGCATGTCAATGGACCATGACAATCATTCAGAACAGTCAATAGAAGATCGCTGAAGAGGGAAGCTGAAGTAGATGAATGGATAAAGAGAGTATGGTATTTATTATTATTATTCATCCATAAAGAAGAATGAAATCATGTCATTTGTAGGAAAGTGGATGGAACTAGAGATCATCATGTTCAGTGAAATAAACCAACAAATGACAAATATGACATGCTTTCTTTCATATGTAGAATCTAGAATTAAAATAAAGACCTGAAAGTAATATAGGAACTACTAAGGAATGGAAAGGAGCCAGGGAGGAGGGGGCAGAGAAAGAGTAACAGGAGGGGGTAGCAGAGCCAGGCATGGTGCTGCATGCCTGTAATCCCAGTACTTAGGAGGCTGAGACAAGAGGTTGCAGGTTTGAGCACAGCCTACGCAATGTAATGAGACTCTCAGCAACCTAAAAGACCCTGTTAAAAAAAAAAAAAAAAAACTGAAAAAGGGCTGGGGGTGCACCTCAGAGGTAGAATGCTCCTGGGTTCTATCCCCAGTACCACAGGGAGAAAAAAAAGGAAAGGATAGTAGAGAGGGAGGATACCACCAAAGCATGATATATGCATCTATGGTAGTGAAACCCACTAATTTGTACAACTAGCATGTGTTAATAATCATAGTAAAAAATATATATAATATATATTTATATTTTACATAAGTATATAACTCTACATTTTAGCATGCTCTTTACAGTTCTTAAGAAAGGATTCACAATATCAATTTCCTCTATGTATGTTTTTTATTGAGGTGAAATTCACAAAACAAAACTAATCATTACAAAGTGAACAAATTTAGTGACATTTGATACAATCATGATGTTACACAACCACCACCTCTATCTAGTGCCAAAACATTTTCATCACACCAAAAGGAAAGCCATTCCTATCAAGTCGTCACTATCAATTTCCTCTTCTCTAAGCCCCTGACAACCACGAAACTGATTCTCATCTTTGTGGAATTAACTAGTCTGGATATTTCATCTAATGGATTCAAATCATATATGATCATTTGTTTTTGTAGCATACTATTTTCTTCTGTAACATAATATTTTTGTGCTTATTCCAAGTTATAATGTATAACATTGCAGCATTCCTTTTATGGCTGAATAATATTCCATTGTGCATGCATGCCACAATTTGTTGATTAGTTCATTCTCTGATGGGCATTCAGGGTGCTTCCACATTTTGGCTATTGTGAATAATGCTGCTGTGGACATGCCTGCATGATGGAATCCTGTTTCCAGTTCTTTTGGATATTAACCTAAGAGTGGAATTTCTGGATCATGTAGTGATTCTATTTTTTGATACCTTTATTGGTGCACTGTAGTCTCACATCATAATGTAAATCATAGTGATGGTGATATACATGCACACAGCACTTGGCCGCTTTCCCCCGGCTCCTTCCCCAGTCCTCCCCCTTCCCCATATAGGGTGTTGAGATTAACATTGGTTTTCTCACTTAAGTGCATAATGGCCATGGAAGTGATTCCTTCATTGATCCTGTTTCTCCTCTCCCCTTCCCCTAGACCACCTCCCTGGCTCCACTGAAGTTTCTCTATTATCTGAAGTTCCTCTGGTATCCCAGCCTCTGTATATGAGAGAAACAAATGACCCTTCACTTTCTATGACTGGCTAATCTCACTTAACATGATGTTCTCCAGGTCCATCTATTTTCTTGTAAATGTCATTATTTTGTTCCTCTTTATTGCTGAGTAGAATTCCATTGTGTGTTTAACTTTCTAAGGAACTGCCAAACTGTTTTCTACAATAGCTACAGCATTTTTTCCATCAGCAATGTACAAAGGTTCCAATATCTCCACATACTTACCAATACCTGTTATTTTTCTTATTTTTAATTATATACATCCTGGTGGGTCTGAGATAAATTTTGTGTCTAAATTATTAATCTTGTTTTTCTAAAGACATTCAATGGCCCTGAAGGTCAATTCATATTCCACTTCCAGTTTTCAATTTGTGTCCCAAAGTCTCGGAGTCTGGTTGTTTTAAAGCATTTGTTAAGAATTATAAAGACAACAATGGTTATCCCACCATATATAAACAAATCCTACCCAGGATATCAGGACAGAAGGACCAGTCAAATAAAGAAAGATGTTCAGTTAGTCAGGCTCCCTGTAAGAAACCTTTAATGAAATTTCTGTTTTATACAATAAAAATGAGAACTCACAGGTAAATTTCATTTCCATTCTTTAATTTACTCTTTTTATCTTTAGACCTACTTAGAAAGTAGGTACATGGGAGTGGATAAACAAACACAACTGTATGTTGATTTTCTGAATTATATTTTATCCTTAGCAAAATGTGCTTGATTGTTATTAACTAATTTTCTTAATCAAATATTTAGGTACCTCACACCTTGAAATTACTTCTATTTTTACCTGTGGAACAGAATGTTTGAAGATCAGAAAGTCCCAGTTGCATCCCTTTTTCCAGGCTGTGATTGACAGGAGACCCAGCAGAATTCATCTGGAGTTGAGCTGCAGGAAAGTTAGAATGAAGGAGAGGCTGTGCATGGTGGACACCCTCCTTGACTTTAAAAATCACAGACTCAGAGAACCCAGGACTTGAAACGAAGCTTTGGTGTCAGTGGTTTAAAAACATATTTTAGTAGAAACTGCCCTTTCCCATTTCCCCCAAATAAGTACTATGAAGGGCCCTTACATTAAACAAACACATACTGCAACCTTAACAATCGACAGGAGACAGAACTGCTCTGGTTGAGTCAGGCTTGGGTGTGGAACCCAATGCCCCTGAGTGTCCCACAGTGACCTTATCCATACCAGCCCCCAAGCATCTGTGGACCCTCCTGAGAT
Source organism: Graphiurus murinus (assembly GCA_004027655.1). Classification (NCBI taxonomy): domain Eukaryota; kingdom Metazoa; phylum Chordata; class Mammalia; order Rodentia; family Gliridae; genus Graphiurus; species Graphiurus murinus. Next base: position 22,794 of record PVLC010022736.1, read on the forward strand.
GTTGTAAGACAGTTTGGAAATCCCTGATCTACTAGTCCGTTGCCCTCTCTCTGCCATGGAAGGTTCCAGCTGTTGCTTGAACATGATAAGAGACAGGGAGCTCACTCCCTCACAAGGCATCCTGCTCCATTTGTGAATAAGTCTGAACATAAGAAATGAATTTGATGGACTGTAATCCCAGTACTTGGGAAATTGAGACAAGAGGATCCAGGTTTGAGGCCAGTTTCAGCAACTTAGAGTCTATTTCAAAATTTACAATAATAATGATAATAATAGTAATAATAGTTATTATTATAAAAAGGCTTGGGGTATAGCCCAGATGTAGAATGCCCCTGAATTCAATCCCCAGTTCCAAAAGGGAGGTGTATTAACTATATTGATGCAAACTTTTGTTCCTATAATTTCAATCTGTTAGGTGTAAAGTCTTCTATTTCTAGTCTGAATACCCCCATGTAGTTGTACCTGTGCTTCCTGACCATCATGGCCTTCATCACCTGGAGTGGCTCCAGTTTGTCCTGCATGACCCAGTCCAGTGTCAGCTGGCCCCCACTTTGTATGCAGGAGGACCAGTGCCTGTTCCCCTAGGCTGGGCTTCCACCAGTGACCCTGAAGACTGCACTGTTTTTCAGCAGCTTAGGTTCACCATTGGCACCCACTGAGCTTGTGCTAGCAAAAGCCAAATCTTTTCCAGCTGACTAGGCCATCATCAGTGGGCCTATATCTCTAACTGGTTACATGTTGAAGCAACTCTGTAGACTATTTAGTCTAGAACATAATTACCTAATGCCACAATGCTTTTAGAATATAAACTCTTTTTCTAGAAGTCTACTACTTTGAGGATTATCCATGGTTTGGCCACCCTATAGAAATACATGAGATTTAGGAGTGAAAGATTTTTTGATACCATAAACATATAAAATATGATATATAAAACATATGATTTATCCCTTAATATAAATAAATATATTCTAGAAAGGCCACTGGGATAGCATAAGCTCCTTTCTTCTCTTCCTTGGGATCTTTTAAACCTTTCATGACTTGGATAATCACATCAGAATAAATAACAATATTATATTATATTAAAGGCTTTGCTTGGCATGGTGTTTTAGGTTATCAAAGGGCTTCACTGTTACCACATTGGTTTCTCCCAATCTTCTGAGAGAGGTCAGGCAGATACTGTTGTTCTTATTTTGCATATAGGAAATCTAAGGCCCAGAGACATTGAAAGATGAGCAGAGGTTGCCCGGCAGTTATGGCTGTGTCTTTGAAATGCTGGTTTGCCTGGAATGGTCTGTTTTTGCAAACTATCCTAGCCACTTCATCAGTAAGCCTTCTTCTCCAGGAAAAAATAAGGATCTGGATTTGGACAGTAATTTAAGTGCTGACCTCTCCACTTTCTTCTGTTCCGTTCCTCTCTGAGTCACCAGGTACTAGTGAGGAGGGACTCTCCAGAGAAATGAGGATACGTTTCCTTCCTGGTGTCTGGCCTCAGAAACTGGCCTCAACAGGGATTTTTTTTTTTTGTCTTAAATCATTTCTACTGCTAACCTGCCAAACCCAAAATGTCCCTTTATATGGAACTCTGAGTAAACAAAATATTTCTGACCAATCAGATTATGAAAGGAGGATCTAATAGTATTTTATAGATTTTCCATGATCCAAGAAGGTATTTAGAGTCAGGATAAAGCAAAGTGTAAACCAAGGGTTTAAGAAGCCAGAGCCGAATAATTGTAGTTCTTTTCATAGGTGAAAATTGGAATGTTGAATGATCTGAAAATGATGGTAAATTAGCTTAAAAGCAGAAAAATAGAGTTCCTCTCCCATCTTTTCTCTCTTATAAGCTGAAAAATGCATAGGGTTTTTAAGAGGTGTTTTTAAGATATATTTTTAGGAATCATAAATGATTATCATGTGTGTCTATGATAAAGGAAGGAGGTTAAATTGTATTCTGTGGTCATAGAAAGATGCTTTTCGATTGGCATACACTGTGCTGACTGCTAGAATCTTGTTACTGAAACTCTAAACAAGGATTCAGCACGTCACGAAAATACTTTGAAGACATTTTATATGTTCTGGAAGGTTTTTTGGGTATTTTGGTTGCCTCTTTGAGATGATCAGAGTAATTTGAGCAAGAAATAATATTTTGGTACATAATTTATAATAGTAGTCTAATCAAGGTATTTTAAAAGATAGTGACAATAATCAATGTATACTGTCAATGTTATTGTTTGGAGGCATCTATCACGTTGTTTTAAGCTTGAGATTTCCTTCATTAGAACATTTGAGCTCTCATCAATCACAAATCATTCCCAAAGGCAATGAATTACAATGACTATTTCTCCTTTAGGACAAAACTAAGCTTAAAAAATTTAAGCCCAGCTAGTGGCAGTAAAACCAAGTGCTATCAGGGGAAAGCTATAGAAGCTCTCCCCCCCCTCCACTGGAAGCATTCAAAACAGTCACAAAACAATTGACTTTGATTTGACAGGTTAAAAAGATTTTTCTATAATCTGTTTTTTTTAAATTCCCCATGGTAAAAAGAACTTACTTATGATTAAATTTACTTTTTAATACAGGCTTCTCCCCTAAACTTCCAAGAGCTGATTTTACATTTGTGTGCAAGAGGGAGTCTGTCTGTGTTTGTGTGTCCCTCTCTTTTATTCCCCATGTCGTAGAGATTTTCTTAGAACTCTACATAGAATCATGTCAAAGTATTTAACTAATTCCTCAGGTCCATGAAAGACATTTTTTTTTTTATTGATGCATTGTAATCATACATCTTTGTTAGGTAGAGGCTGGTAAAGGCATACATGCACACATGGCTCATTTAACCCTTTCCCAATTCCTGCCCCACTCCCTCCCCCTCCCTCCTTCTCAAGTTCAGTTTAGTAATTGACTTTGATATGTTTGTGAAAGTACATCATGTACATGAAGGTGTTTCCCTCTCCCTCCCATCACCTTCAGTTAAGTCACCTTCTTTGCTCATCTAAAGTTTCTCTTTCTTTGTCTAGAGTCCCTCTTATGTCCCACTTTCTCTCTAGTTTCTGCATATTAGGGAAAGCATACGATTTTTTACTTTTAGTGACTGACTAATCTCATTTAGCATAATGTTTTCCAGTTCCATCCATTTCCTTGCAAATGACATGATTTTATTCTTCTTTATGGCTGAGTAATTCCATTGTGGCTAAGTAATTCCATTGTATACATATACCATAGTTTTGTAATCCATTCATCTGTTGATGGACATCTTGGCTGGTTCCATAGTTTGGCAATTGTGAATTATGTGGCTATAAATATAGATATACATGTCTGATAGTTTGGTTTCCATTCTTTTGGGTAGATACTCAGAAGTGGTATTGCAAATAAGAGATGAAAAAGTGGTATTACAGCCGGGCATGGTGGCGCATGCTTGTAATCCCAGCATTCGGGAGGCTGAGACCGGAGGATCTGGGTTCGCGGCCAGCCTCAGCTACCTAGTGAGGCACTCCGCAACTTAGTGAGACTCGGTTTCAAAATAAAGAATACAAAATAGGGCTGGGGGTATAGCT
>PVLC010022737.1:0-26404 GCA_004027655.1 Graphiurus murinus
ACTGGGGATTGAACTCAGGGGCATTCTACCTCCGAGCTATACCCCCAGCCCTATTTTTTATTCTTTATTTTGAAACCGGGTCTCACTAAGTTGCGGAGTGCCTCACTAGGTAGCTGAGGCTGGCCGCGAACCCGGATCCTCCGGTCTCAGCCTCCCGAATGCTGGGATTACAAGCGTGCGCCACCACGCCCGGCTGTGAGATGCTTTTTAATAAAAAAAAAATCTTAGAACTAAAACTTTTCCTTATAAATATAAAAATTCAATAGATATTTGAAGAACTGGATGGTAACTATTGAGATGAAATTAATTGTCTGAAAGACCAAGTAGGATAAATATTTAACAATGTGGAACAAAACTACAAAAAGGAGAAAATCATGTGTAACAATATAAGATACATGGAATGAAGATTCAGATCCAGGAGAACCAAAAGTGGAGAGAGGAAAACAGACTGAGGAAGGCATTGATTAAACAAACAGAAGAAAATATCCCACAATTGCAGAAAGACAGGAGGCTGAATGAAGGTGGGAAGGGGTTATGTTCCAGTCATTAATAGGGTGGAAGAAAAATCAACAACTAGACACATTCTGATGAAATTCCTGAATTCCAAGCACAGAGAAAAATCATAAAAGTTTCCAGTTAAAAACAAAAACAAAAATGTCTTACTTCAATGTTTGAGGATTCTAGGAAACTGACTCATTTTTTAAAAGTGGTAAACAAAGGGAAAGAATCAAACCTTCATCTTACCTCTCCTATACAATTCAGCCACCAGGTAACCTACAGTAGATATAGTGTAGTCTTTCTTTACAGAAATATTCCAGATAATCTTAAAAAAATATTAAATTATAGTATCAACCATTTTGCAACTCCTACTCAATGTCTGTAGGTACTGGGCATCAATAGCTACCTTATAAAAAGAGGAATATAAGTTGGGTTTGGTAGTACACACCTGTAATTTCAGTGCTTGGGAGGCTGAGACAGGAGGATCACAGATTCAAGGACAGCCTCAGCAAGTAGTGAGACTCTCATCAACCTAGCAAGACCCTGTTTCAAAATAAAAATAAAATAGGGCTAGGGGTATAATTCAAAGGTAGAATGCTCCTGGGTTCAATCCCTAGTACCACCTCCACACACACACAAGAGGGATATAGATATTACATACCTTCTCACAGAAAAAACCAAACTACCTAACAAATAATCTTGTCCCAAAGAAATAAACCTGAATTTAGTCAACCTCTAGACTGAACCACCTAATACATATATGGGTTCACTACACTATTCTCTTTGATTAAGCTTGAAATCCTTTAGAATAAAGTATTACAAGAGGCTTCCATGTTCTCTACTGACTAGGTAGAATCAAGATTAAGAAAAGTATCCAGGGCCGTGCATGGTGGTGCAGGCTTGTAATCCCAGCATTTGGGAGGCTGAGACTGGAGGATCCAGGTTCTCGGCCAGCCTCAGCTACCTAGTGAGGTCCTCCGCAACTTAGTGAGACTCGGTTTCAAAATAAAGAATAAAAAATAGGGCTGGGGGTATAGCTCGAAGGTAGAATGCTCCTGAGTGTTCAATCCCCAGTACTACACACACACACACAAAAAGAAAGAAAAGCATCCAGTTTACTACAAAGGACAAGAACATTACATTTAAGATTTGAATGTAATGTCCTAATTCTACAGAAAAATTCCAGCATCATAATACCTAACACAATCCAGGTATCCAAGAGGAAAATAAACTGCTTATCTCTGGCTCTTGGGAATACCTTTAATGAGTGATAATTTAGCATTTTATTGAAATGTTCACGTTAATACAATATAGAAAGTAGAAAGAAAATGTTATCTCTAATGACCAAGTCTAATGATATTAATTATAAGGTATCAGCCGGGCGTGGTGGCGCACGCTTGTAATCCCAGCATTCGGGAGGCTGAGACCGGAGGATCCGGATTCAAGGCCAGCCTCAGCTACCTAGTGAGGCACTCCGCAACTTAGTGAGACTCGGTTTCAAAATAAAGAATAAAAAATAGGGCTGGGGGTATAGCTCGGAGGTAGAATGCCCCTGAGTTCAATTCCCAGTACCACAAAAAAAAAATAGGATATCACAGAGAACAAGAACCACAGTCACATCTTCATTCTAGTTGCTAACCTAAATGTAGCTTGCGATTTGCATCAACCTGGCCTGTCTATTACACTGTTTTGCAATCAACATAGTAGCACACCTGCCTATCACAAGTTTACATACCAGTTAAATAACCAGAGTACAACTTATACATTGATTAAATAAACAGAATCTTCTTTTCATTTATATGCATGTATTTGTACAAATTCTATAAGAGAAATCTACAAGTTTAAAACTACATGAAAATATAGTTTTTTTATATGAAATTTAAAACTATGTGAAAAAATAGAAAAGTATTTCAAGAGTAGTTACCCTAAAGTAAATCATATCTACATGAATGGCTAAAGTACACTATTCTTCAGATTGTGATAAATTATGTATTTGATTAAAGGTTTTGTTTTCTGCTTTTTAGACCCCTCAAAAAGTGTCACAGCTTTATACATAGGCTCAAACTGATGATTTATGTGTTAAGAAAATTTTAAAAGTGTGCAGAACTGCTAAGTAGGCTATCAACTGCCTCCCCATTGACTCTTTGATAGCTAAAGAGTCTCCAATTATTTTAACAGCCTTGTAGTATATATTATGCTAATTAGTATGATCCTGCCTCATACTCATTACCAACCTGTAAAATTTGGCTTTTTAAAAATCATTTCACCCAGCATTTGGGAGGCTAAAACTGGAGGATCCGGGTTCATGGCCAGCCTCAGCTACCTAGTAGGCCCTCCGCAACTTAGTGAGACCCAGTTTCAAAATAAAGAATAAAAAATAGGGCTGGGGGTGTAACTCGGAGGTAGAATGCCTCTGGGTTCAATCCCCAGTACTGCAAATAAAAAAAAAAATCATTTCACAGAAATGCAGGGGATTATCAGTAACAATAACTAAAACAATTTTAAGGGCAATAATCCCAGATATTCCCTACCCCTGCCAACTTCAAAAATAATGACATATATATGGAGACTTTTTTCTCCTAGAACCTACAAAAATAGCCAGGCGTGGTGGCACATGCTTGTAATCCCAGCATTTGGGAGGCTGAGACCGGAGGATCCGGGTTCGCGGCCAGCCTCAGCTACCTAGTGAGGCACTCTGCAACTTACTGAGATCCTGTTTCAAAATAAAGAATAAAAAATAGGGCTGGGGGTATAGCTCAGAGGTAGAATGCCCCTGAGTTCAATTCTCAGCACCGCAAAAAAAAAAAAAAGAACCTACAAAAATAATCTCATGTGCCACAGCAAGAGATGTAATTTCAGCCGGGCGTGGTGGCTCATGCTTGTAATCCCAGCATTCGGGAGGCTGAGACCGGAGGATCCGGGTTCGCGGCCAGCCTCAGCTACCTAGTAAGACACTCCACAACTTAGTGAGACTCGGTTTCAAAATAAAGAATAAAAAAAATAGGGCTGGGGGTATAGCTCGGAGGTAGAATGCCCCTGAGTTCAACTCCCAGTACTGCAAAAAAAAAAAAAGAGATGTAATTTCCCTTCTTTTACCATATATCCTTAAGAATGTTATTGATCATGAAAGTATTCAGTCCTTTTAAACCTAACTAATAGAGCTAACTTGGAATATATCTACTCAAAACACTTTCCATGCCACTGAGGAGTAAATTCTTTAGGTCCTTCAAATTGCCAATGCAGGCACCTCTGGTAAGTGTTCTTTTTATAATAGATACCCTCAGGACACTTCTCCAATGTATTTAAAACATCCTTAAAATTTTCCAAGGCTAGTAAGTCTTACAAAAATCACCAACTAGACCAGAAAGCAGTCCTTCTCATCAGCACACCTATCCTTGGTCTCTGCAACTCTCACACTCGCCTTTGCTATCTTCATAGGTGCCCTTTTCCATTCATTCACAAACAAAGCCATTTAAGCTCCTAATAGTTCCAATATCCAAACTATTTCTAAATCACTTAAACAATTTCTCAGGTATGGTGTTGTCAATAGCGAAGTAAGAAGCACCTGTATTCCACAGAAGCAGGTACCTGAGCTTAACTGGCTAGCTGCTCAGTTGTTCTCTGTGTTGCTGCCATCTTTAAAGAGGCTTGTATACTGTCAGGCATATAGTAGGTGGGGAATAAACGCTAAAAATGAATGAACCGTAATATTCTTGGCCCTCATGCTCAACTGTAACATCTTAAGATTCCTTAAACCACTAAGCTGAAAAAGCCCTCTTCACTATATTTGTCCAGATAAATTCTACCCTAAGTCATGTTATGCAAACAAGTCATGGCGTCTATGAAAACTATGTCTGCTACACAATAAAATTAAGCTTTTGTTTTTGAGGGAAGAGAACAGACTGACCCCAAGATAGAAATATGTACTTATAAACAGGTGCTTTGGAACAAGTAATGATTTTGTCATAGAAAAGAAATGTTAGAACATTGGCTACAAGGTTCATCCTCAAAAGCCAATCTACAAGCCGGGCATGGTGGCGCACGCTTGTAATCCCAGCATTCGGGAGGCTGAGACCGGAGGATCCAGGTTCGCGGCCAGCCTCAGCTACCTAGTGAGGCACTTAGTGAGACTCGGTTTCAAAATAAAGAATAAAAAATAGGGCTTGGGGTGTAGCTTGGAGGTAGAATGCCCCTGAGTTCTATCCCCAGTACTGCAAAAAAAAAAAAAAGCCAATCTACAATGCATGTGAAACATAATCCAATCAAACATAACCACAATTACAAAAATACTTCTATACTTCTATATCTATCAGTCAACTATAGGCTAACGTATGCTATAGAAATTAACAGCCCTGTCCCATTCTGGGGATATAGATCAGTGGTACAGTGCTTGCCTAGTATGTGCAAGGCCCTAGGTTCAATTCTCAGGACCACACACACACACATGCATACACACAAACACACCAAAAAGCCCCTAGAAATTAAGAGTTCCCCAAAAGCAAAGGTTTATTTCTTGCTCATACACCCAACATCCTCACTCTACCTGTCTTTGTGCTCTACCTCACACTGTCTATCACTCTCACTATAGGACCTAGGCCAACAGAGAAGTCATAACTGCAACACTGTGCCAAAAAGGAAAAATAAGATGAATTGTGCACTGGCTCTCAAAGCTTCTGCCCATGACATTTATCAGTCCTGCTCACATTTCATTGACCAAAACCAATCATATGACACACTTCAAGAAGTCAGGGATATGCCAACTTAGTCAGATAGACCTAGGAACAAATCCCAGTCTTGCCACTCAGAAATACACTTAATGTCTTCATCTGTAAAATAAAAATAGTAATAACTACCTTATAGGAGTATCAGAAAGATCAAATGGTATGTGAGTTCAGATGCTTAGCAGAATGCCTGGTTTTGATTAATTCATTCAATAAATATTTAGGGATCATATGCCAAGAACTTTCTAGGTGTTAACATACACTAATTATGCACTAAATTATAATTTCTGTTGTTTCTATTAGTCCATTTATTGTGGCTATAAGAAAAATTCCTTAGGCTGGGAACTTTATAAGGAGGTTTATTTAGCTCAGTTTTGGAGGCTGAAAGTCCCAGATCAGGTAGCCCCATCCGCTTGGCCTCTGGTGAGGGTCCCTTGGCCATATCACAATACAATCAAAAGGTAGAATGGAAAGAAAAGAAAAGAATGACTGAATGCTGAAGGGACCACGTGCTCAGTGTGGCCTCACTTTAGTTTTCATGAGAACTCACTCGAGACAAGCATTAATCCTTTCTGAGGTTGGTGCCTCATAGCCCAGTTACCATTCACTGGACCTCACCTGTTAAAGGTTCCATCACCTCAACATTGGGGACCAAGCTTCCATCACATGAACCTTTGGGGGACACAGCCAAATCAAACCATAGTACTATTATTAGAAATGCCTTTGAGTTCCAACCAGGAACTCCAGGAATAAGTCTTCATTTCTTAGTAGTCTCCAAATTCAAAAGAAAAAGATGTGTGGAAAACTGCCAGTTGCCCTCAAATATCCATTTTTCCTTCTTATATGCTAGCTGAGCCCCTAGTTTTTAGCTGAACACATGACCTCATGCAATACAGACTGCATATGCCAGCTGTCCATGTATCTAGAATGGCCATAAGTCTACATTCTAGCCACTAAGTTGTAGGAGGAAGTATCACATAGTGGCTTGCATAAAACCTTAGGACACCATAAATGTGTATTTGTGCACCTCATTTGTTCCTCCACAAGCTGTCTAGAATGTTGATTCTATTTCTACTGTCTGTGAGACCATTGTCATGCATGGTAGAAAAATAAAATGGAAGAAGCCTTAGTTCCTAATACTGGAGTGTCATACCAGCTCTGGACTTAGGTGGAAAATAATAAGCTTTCATCCTATTTAATTCATTGTTATGTTGCATTTTCTGTCATTCAGAGTCAATCTTATTTCTAACTAGTACAAAATATAACCTAGACTGGCGTGGTGGTGCACACTTGTAATCCCAGTACTTGGGAGGCTGAGACAGGAGGATCACAGGTTCATAGCTAGCCTCAAGCTACTTTGTGAGGTCCTCCACAATTTAGTGAGACCTTGTTTCGAAATAAAGAATAAAAAATAGGGCCATGGATGTAGCTCAGAGGTAGAATGCCCCTGAGTTCAGCCCAAGTACCCCCCCACAAATAAATATATATATGTGTGTGTATATATATATATATATATATATATATATATATGTATATAAAACACCTAGCTCTTAAAATAAAAAGCATGCTCCATGAAAGTAAGATTAATAACTTTTTTATTTGGTACTAGGGATTGAAGGGGAGGCTGTTCTACCTCTGAGCTACACCCCAGCCCTTTTCTTATTTTTTATTTATTTTTTTGTTGCCGTACTTGGGATTGAGCTCAGAGGCATTCTACCTCCGAGCTACACCCCCAGTCCTATTTTTATTCTTTATTTTGAAACAGGGTCTCACTAAGTTGCAGAGGGCCTCACTAAGTAACTGAGGCTGGCCACGAACATGCAATCCTCCTGTCTCAGCTTCCAAGTATTGGAATTGCCACCACACCTGGCTTCTTATTTTGTATTTTAAAACATTGTCTCACTAGGTTCCTGAGGGTCTCACTAAATTCCTGAAGTTGGCCTGAAACCTTCCATCCTCCTGTCTGTCTTCCAAGTACTGGGATTACAGGTGTGCACTACCATGCCCAGCTAAAGATTAATAACTCTTGATGATATTCCTGCATCTTCATGAAAGAAGATACAAAAAAAGGAAGCAGTAATACACAGCAGAATAAAGAACAGCTTGAGGGAGGGGAGATCAGAGTTTTTAATCAGTTCCACTTCCTTCCTTTGGCAAGCCATTTAACTTAGCTTGGCCTCAGCTTATTGTCTATAACACCATAATAAGACCTAAAAAGTTGTGAGAAGCCGGGCGTGGTGGTGCACGCTTGTAATCCCAGCATTCGGAAGGCTGAGACCAGAGGATCCGGGTTCGAGGACAGCCTTAGCTACCTAGTGAGGCACTCTGCAACTTAGTGAGACTCGGTTTCAAAATAAAGAATAAAAAAAAAAAATAGGGCTGGGGGTATAGCTCGGAGGTAGAATGCCCCTGAGTTCAATCCCCAGTACTGCAAAAAAAAAAAAAAAAAAAGTTGTGAGAAACCATACATGGTGGCACACACCTATAATCCCAGTACTTGGGAGGCTGAGACAGGAGGATTGCAGGTTCAAGGACAGCCTCAGCAATTTAGAAAGACTCTCAGCAACAGTTAGACCCTGTTTCCAAACAAAACTAAAAAAGACCTGGAGGTATAGTTTGGAAGTGGAATGTCCCTGGATTTAATCCCAGAACCAAAAAAAAAAAAAAAAAAGAAGAGTTGCGAGAACTAAATGGAAAGAGGTTTATGAAAATGTTTTATCAGCTATAAAGTGCTAGCGATTATAAAAGGGGCATTGGCACATGCCTGTAATCTCAGTATTTAGGAGGCTGAAATAGGACCACAGGTCTGAAGCCAGCACACAATAATTTAGTGAGACCCTGTTTCAAAATAAAAGATAAAAAGGTCTGGGCATGTAGTTCAGAGGTAGATACCTCTAGGTTCAATTCCCAGTAACACACACACAGACACACAGCACAATTACAAAGTGCCCTACTGCATCAGTCCTGCATTATCAATTGTTCCCTCATCCCACCTTATCTTCAGAATTGGGAAAGGAGGACTGATTGCAGTATGTAAGAATTGCATAACCGCCACCCCAGAAACTCTGATTCAGTGAGTCTAATCCAGGAAGGAAGAAGCTGAGTTTTCAATGAGCCTTCTGAGACTCTGATGAAAGTCATCTGCCTACCTTGAAGAACCTGGCCCCAGTGATTAGGTCCTATCTAGGCCTTTAATTCTGCGCCTGAATGTCCTCATATACTGATAGCTGCTTAATGTTGTTTCAGTCAACAATGGACCATATATATGACAGTGGTCCCTTAAGACTAGATTACCTAGTGATATCATAGCCTTCTTAATTTGTGTAAATACACACTGTAATATTCATATAACAAAACTGTCCAATGATTTCTTTCTTAGACTGTATGCCTGTCATTAATTGAAACATGACTGTTTTGTGGCTGGGAGCGAAGAGGGGGAGTACTGGGTGCTCTACCACTGAGCTGCTCTCCCATCTTTTTTGGTTTTTATTATTTATTATTTTTACTTTTTGGTACTGGGGAGCCCAGAGTTATTCTCCCTCCAAGTTATACCCCGAACCCAATTTTATTTCTTATTTGGAAACAGGGTCTAAGTTGTGGAGGGCCCCACTAAGTTGCCAAAGCTGGCTTCAAACCTGTGATCCTCCTGTCTCAGCCTCCCAAGTACTGGGATTACAAGCATGCGCCACCATGCCCAGCTTGTTTTTCATTTCTTAAAACATGGACTCACAAGCCGGGCGTGGTGGTGCATGCTTGTAATCCCAGCATTCGGGAGGCTGAGACCGGAGGATCCGGGTTCGCGGCCAGCCTCAGCTACCTAGTGAGGCACTCCGCAACTTAGTAAGACTCGGTTTCAAAATAAAGAATAAAAAATAGGGCTGGGGGTATAGCTCAGAGGTAGAATGCCCCTGAGTTCAATCCCCAGTACCGCAAAAAAAAAGAAACAAAAAAAAAAAACATGGACTCACTAAGTTGCTGAGGCTGGCCTCGAACTTGTGATCCTTATGTCTCAGCTTTCCAAGCACTGAGATTCCAAGCCTGCATCAACATGCCCAGCTAAGCAGCTTAAATTTTCCTTAAAAACAAAATTGTCATCTTTGTCCTTTTCACCCTGTATGCTAATCACAAGTACAGTTCCACAGCATCTCCAGTGCCTAGCTTAATGCTAAGAACCCAGGAGAAAAATTTAATAGTATTTTGTTATGATGTGAAATAGAGTAAGACAAAATGGAATTAAATAAAAGACCCTCTTAGACTTCTATTTCAGGCCAGCATGAAGTAACAGGGATAAAATTTATTCTCCTGCCTAAAAAACAACTCAAAAAAAAAAAAAAAAAAAAAAAAAAAAAAAAAAAAAAAAAAAAAAAAAAAAAAAAAAAAAAAAAAAAAAAAAAAAAAAAAAAAAAAAACCTGGGCAAATTGGAGGAAGCAACACAAGACGCTGGATATCAAGTAAAGGACACAATTCTTGAGAAATGACAAGAATCAAAGGAGGGGAGCCCTTCCATTGCCCCAGGTTACTTCTTGGAGAGTTTCCAGGCTGAAGTGCAAAGAGGAGAAGCTCAGGCAGGGCCTGGCGAGGTCTCCCTGAGTTTAGGAGGTGGAGCTGTGAGTCCAAGAGGTCAGAGCCCCTCAGTTTGCAGGACAGAACACCAGAGAACAGAGAGCTGCAGCGGGAGCCAGAAAGCCCCGCCCGTCAGCTGAGTACAGTTCAGCATAAATTTTGAGTAAACTACCAGCAGCTAGGGAAAGAACCAACTGAAAGGATTTAAGGAAGCAATCCTAGAGCTCATGCAGGCAAAGAATAACTCTTAATTTATGGGGCATCAGGTAGCATGAAGAGTTTTGCCTCGGGAATGGGAAAAAATGAGCCCTAGACCAAATGCTGCTCTGGTCTCACCTGACACAGTTTAAAAGCAAGATTTAAAAGGATCCAACTGTTTCCAAGTATCTTATCCCAGAAAAAAAAAAAAAAGCTCAAGAATATTTATAGGAACACAAAAATATCCTGTACTCAACAAAGTAAAATTCACAACAATAGGGATCCAACTAAAAAAATTGTCAGTCATTCAAGGAACTATTATCTTACTATTTTTAAAAATAAATTTATTGACCTTTTACTGAATCTTAAATTTTCCTTAATTAAAAACAAAATTGTAGCCGGGCGTGGTGGCGCACGCTTGTAATCCCAGCATTCCGGAGGCTGAGACCGGAGGATCTGGGTTCGCGGCCAGCCTCAGCTACCTAGTGAGGCACTCCGCAACTCAGTGAGACTCGGTTTCAAAATAAAGAATAAAAAATAGGGCTGGGGGTATAGCTCGGAGGTAGAATGCCCCTGAGTTCAATCCCCAGTACCGCCAAAAAAAAAAAAAAACCAAAATTGTCATCTTTGTCCTTTTCACCTTGTATGCTAATCTTAAAATTCTTCCTCCATATGAGTGAACTGTTATTCCCCATATGAAATATTAACACTTATAAGGCAAGCAGCATTAATGATTAAAACCACAAATTTTAGAGGCATGAAAACTAAGATTTAAATTCTTTCTTCCCAACTTATCTTTGTGTTCCTGGAAAAGTCACTGAACCTCTCAAGTTTCAGTTCACTTATCTATAAAATTGGTATATAATATTTAATTCATAGGACTGATGTAAGAAATATAACAATTTATAAAAAGTAGCTATCATTTCATAATATCACATTATCATAAGAAAAGTTACCATACTATGTAAACATATACTTGTCATATGCTAGGAAGTATGTAGGCACTAGGAATACCAAAAGGAAAAAAAGGGCCCAAAATATATCTTATGTTGAACCCAAATTTTATTTATTTTTTTTTCGGAACTGGGGATTGAACTCAGGGGCATTCTACCTCCGAGCTATACCCCCAGACCTGTTTTTTTTTTATTCTTTATTTTGAAACCAGGTCTCACTAAGTTGCAGAGTGCCTCACTAGGTAGCTGAGGCTGGCCGCGAACCCGGATCCTCCGGTCTCAGCCTCCCAAATGCTGGGATTACAAGCGTGCGCCACCACGCCCGGCTTGAACCCAAATTTTAAAAGTTCATTTCAAGTACAAACTTCATATTCTATTTCTTAATTTCTAAGTAGGGCAATTATTTTAAGTTCCTCCTATAAAAATTAAAGGATGATCTCCCCCCCCACTTTGAAAGAAAAAAAATCTTCAGAAGTTGTCAGGTTCAACCAATTAGGACATGTCTGAAAAAATACTCAGAATCTGAAAAATATGATAAAACTTTAATTTAAAAGCAACCTGCAATTAACATCACCTTTCAAAATTATTCTCAAATTAGTAGACTAAATTATATTCAGGCATAAAATACATAAAATGGACCAATCTGTTATTATGATAATCTTTTCAGAAAGACTGAGCCAACAGATGTAAGAAACTAAAATCAAGCTCAAGTTTGTATTTCATTTGCTCATCCCATTTAAATGACAGATGGTTTAAATATTAACCCTATTAATAAAATGTTTGCATATTCATTATGAATCTGGTTAACTTACCTCCTAACTCCATAAATTCATTTTATTAATTGTACTACATGGCCTCCCACTTCATCCAAGGTCCTCTAGAACCCCCACCTCACCAAGTGTAGTCCTCAAACCAACAGCGTCACCTGGGAGCTTGTTAGAACTACAAAATCTCATTCTCCATACCAAATCTATTCTGAGTCAGAATTTGCAATTTTAACAAAATCCTCGAATGATATTGATGCACATTAAAGTCTGAGTAGAATAGTTATAAACTGTTATAGGTTATTTTTACTGTTACAAAAAGTTTATTTGCTTGCAAATTATAATTAATTTCTTTGCAGATGGTGACTTTTAATAAGAACAATTCAGAGAAGTAAATCAAAACAATATACATATATGTTATTATTGACTCTTTTTTTTTTTTTTTTTTTTGTGGTACTGGGGATTGAACTCAGGGGCATTCTACCTCCGAGCTACACCCCCAGCCCTATTTTTTATTCTTTATTTTGAAACTGAGTCTCACTAAGTTGCGGAGTGCCTCACTAGGTAGCTGAGGCTGGCCGCGAACCCGGATCCTCCGGTCTCAGCCTCCGGAATGCTGGGATTACAAGCGTGCGCCACTACGCCCGGCTTATTGACTCTTTATATCTCATATTTGACCTTACTTTCAACCAGGATTTCAAAACTTAAGTCTTGTTAAGCTATTCATTTTTTTCCCTTGGATTGACATTTTGTCTCAAAGTGTGGCCACTGTGATGAAAGTCTTCTCTATAATTAAGCAACTATATAGCAGAGAACCAGAACATATTCTCTCCATAATTTCAAGAAGAAATGAAAGAAAAATCAAAATAGGTTTATCCAAAGTTGAATTTCAAAGTTCTTCAGAGAAAAAATTATCAGAATGATTCTATTCTTCACCATAATATATTTTTGTGCTTTACCTATATTCTTTTACTGTTAAGTACCACATATTTTTAAAATAAGAAATTTAGTCCTCCATGTGGGACTTACAAAGTACAGTGCTTTAGGTGGCTCATCTTTTATTATTATTATTGCACAATAGTCACAATGCCCATAAAATAGAACAAATCTTATTTCTCTTTCGTTTTTCAAAAAAATAGCAAACCTAGGCTGAAACTGATCACAGCAGGCAAGATGGTTCGGCACAGATTCAAAGGAAGGTACAAATGTTCAGTTTCCAAAAGCTCTACAAAAGCCAACCTCATCTCTTGTCACTGTGGTTGTGGCTTTATGCCAAACATTTGAAAACTGTTGAAAAGTACTGTTCCTTCTAAGCAATTATGAAGAGCATTGCAAAGAAAAGGGAAAAAATTGTAATAATAATCAACTCCTTAAAATGGTCAAATGTCCATGGCTTCTGGGTTGCAATGTAAGAAATTTGCATTATCCAGCTGCATCTCAGGCAATAAACCCAACAGATGCCTAAGGAAAAAGGGTTAAAGAGTGTTAAGAGAAGTTATCAAGGAACCTATTGGAACAGACTCAAAAGTTGAATATGTCCTCAAACAAACCCAGCTTTTTATAAGATCCAATTATAGATACGTCATCCTTGGATTTAACTCTTTTTCAACTCATTTTGCATTTTCAGCCGGTTATCGTTTCCCAGGATATAGAGTTCTACAAGAGCACAACCAGGTATTTAATGCTTTTTTATGGGATTGCAAGCTTTAAGGAGGGTCCTTTATACTAATATTCTAGGTCCTGATAAATAATACACTCTTCCCTATCTCTCATAGCCAAGCCTCTCAGGATTGTATCTGCACTTTGGCTCTATTTACTCCCTCTTTGGTCCACTCCTATCTAAAACTTCTATTGATAAAGACTGAAGGATCACCATGCTATTAAATGCAATGGACACCCCTTAGTCTTTATTTTTCTTCACTTTGCAGCATCGTTAAACAAAATTAATCAATCATTCTCTCTGTTAGAATACCTTGGGCTTAGTCCTGGGATCTCATCTAACTCCGGGCTATAAATATCACCTTCCTGCTGCTGACTTATACCTTTACATCTTCAGCTCAGATCTGAGTCCAGAACAGTATACACAACTGTGTATTCAATGTCTCCACTTGGATGCTTCATAAATGAATTAAACTCAATACATCCAAAACCAAAGACTTGGATCTTTCTTTCACCATTCCCCCTCAATTGTTTCCATTTTCCAACTATCTACCCAGATGCTTCTGCCAGAAAACCAGAAGTTCTTTTGTTCTCATCACTCATATACAATTAATCACCAAGTCTTGTCATTTTGCCTCTAAAATGTAAGCCCAATTTCCCCATCTCCACTGCCCTCCCCAGGCCTAAGCCATTACCACCTCTGGCCTACGAGCATTGTAAGTGACCTTTCTGAATCCACTCGGACTCCCTTACATACCATAGCCAGAGTGATTTTTCAAAGATGAAAACTCTTCAGTGGCTTGTTACTGGTTTTCAGATAATGTTCACAAGACACCTGCCTACTTCCTCAGACAGCCTCCTCTCACAGTATCATTCCCTTTGTTCTCTAAGCACCAGTTTTACTGGTCTTCTTTGTATTACACATGCTGAGAGTTTTCCAGGTGTGGGGGCCTTTCCACGTGTGTGTTCTACCTGAAATACTTTTCTTTCTTTTACCCTTCTCTTACCTACTGTTTCCCCAAATACACATACATATATGCATGCACACACACATGTACATAATCCAAAACCCAGGGTCCATATACAATAGTCAAATAAGACCAAAGGAAATGAATGACTGGCAATTCATGGTGTTAAAACATACCACCAGACTGAAAAATAATAACAAGCCCTTAGACAATTTAATATACCAGGCACCATTTGGGGTGGTTGATATATATATATTACCAATTCAATGTTCAAACCAATCCTATGAAGTAGACTTGTTATCTTTATTGTCTATTTTTATCTCCATGATTATTTTAAGATAATTATTTCTATTTTCAGATAAATATGTGAGAGGGAGGCTAAGTAACTTAACATCAAGGAAATTCAGTGGCAAAGCTTGAAATCAGGGGCTGGCAGTGTAGCTCAGTGGTAGAGTACATGCTTAGCATGTGGGAGGCCCTGGTTCAATACCTAGCACCCAAAAGAAGGTCAGAATTTAAATTTAGTCTTGTGTGAGTGCTTGACTACCAAAGATCATGACAACTTGGTTATGATTCAATCCTATCATAATGTATATAGCTATTTGGGTAAATATCGTATTCTCCACTAGACTAAAAACATTAACGAGTGTTAGAGCCATTTATATTTTGTTCGTTGCTATATCCCTAGAACCCTGTATAGAGTAAAGCACATAACTGAATCTCGATGAATATTTGTTGAACATACGAATGTTTACAACTCCTTTGAGTAATTATTTCGAGAACGTAATGGGTTCCAAGTACGCATCCCATTATCCCCCCCACCCCCGCCACACACACACTCGCATTTCCTGTAGAAGCTGATGGCCGGTCCACTTGTCGACTTCCATCCTCATCACAATGAGGCCCTAACTGGCCCCACGTAGCCGCTGGCCGCCCTATTCCCGCTCCGGGTGGCCATTTCTACCCTTTGGCCTCACCTTCCAAGTTGGGGAGGCTCTGCCACCGGCTTCCGGGCCAGTCCCAGGTATTTCTCCAGTACCCGAGAGCATGAAGCGGCCATACCTCTGTAGAGGCCACTGAGTGGCTTCTGCTTCCGAGAGGCCGAGGTCAAACGCCACTTTCTCTGCCTCCGCCATGTCTGGCCTCGAGGGCCGGAAGCCTGCCAGGAGCTGCCAATCTGTGCAGCTAGCCAATCAGGAGGCGCGGCGACCTGAGGCCCACCCACCCCCTCAACGGAAGCCAATGGAAGGCCATGAATGCTCCTGTAGGTGGCACCTCGGGCCTGGGCATCTCTCGACTTTGAGTACCCAGTCTCCACTTCTTTGCGTGGTGGGGTTGTGGCATTTATAAGTGCTAGTAAATCTTGTCGCTACAGCATTAGGGCCCTCATTTTCCGTTAGGTAGCCCTTGACGCTGTCCAGCAGATCTGACTCCCGGGAAAATTTTCAAACTGGCTAACTCCTTGTAACCACTGCACCCTGACACCAGGCCTGATCCCTGGGGCAGCCTTCACAAATGTGTTTCCCTCCTGGTCGCAGCTTCTCAGATGACAACATCCTGCCCCATTTCAAACCCACCACAACACAGCCTCAGTCCCAGGAAATGGGGTTTTCTGAGCACCCTGCGCCCTCTGGACATGCACCCTCCAGACCATCAGTTGTTTACCATAACAGAGGAGCAAGCCAGGCGTGGTGGCGCACGCTTGTAATCCAAGCATTTGGGAGGCTGAGACCGGAGGATCCCAGTTCTCCGCCAGCCTCAGCTACCTAGTGAGGCTGTCCGAAACTAGAGACCCTGTTTCTAAATAAAAAATAAAAAATACGCCGGGCGTGGTGGCGCACGCTTGTAATCCCAGCATTCAGGAGGCTGAGACCGGAGGATCCGGGTTCAAGGCCAGCCTCAGCTACCTAGTGAGGCACTCCGCAACTTAGTGAGATTCGGTTTCAAAATAAAGAATAAAAAATAGGGCTGGGGGTGTAGCTCGGAGGTAGAATGCCCCTGAGTTCAATCCCCAGTACCACACACACAAAAAAAAATGGGGTGTAGCTCGAAGGTAGAACGCCCCTGAGTTCAATCCCCAGTACTGCAAAAAAAAAAAAAAGGAGCAGGTGGGTAAGGGGCTGCCAGCAATAAAAGGTAAGCTTCATCAGACAGCAGGTGCAACTAAACCACCTTTCTGGGTGATTTATAGTCGACAAAGCACTTCCACATCTGTTATTTCATTTATCCTCCCAACAACCTTGTGATGAATCAAAGAAGCAAAAGAGGGATGATTGCCCCCATGGAATAAATGCAGGCAAAATAAGGTCCAGAGAATAGATGTGATTTGTCTAAGGTTACACAGCAAGACAGTGGCAGAGCCCAAGTAGAACTGTGAACTTTACAATCTCTCCATTTGTCAGACCCCTGTCCTTACAAAGTATTGAGGCGTTCATATAGTCTGTGTCAAATCAGAAGTAAAGTATACAGAGGGTGGAGGCTATGTTAATGAAACGCATAAAATGGAATTAAATGCAAACAATTTTTAAATTATGCACATGAGCCGGGCGTGGTGGCGCACGCTTGTAATCCCAGCATTCAGGAGGCTGAGACCAGAGGATCCGGGTTCGCGGCCAGCCTCAGCTACCTAGTGAGGCACTCCGCAACTTAGTGAGACTCGGTTTCAAAAAAAAGAATAAAAAATAGGGCTGGGGGTGTAGCTCGGAGGTAGAATGCCCCTGAGTTCAATCCCCAGTACCGCAAAAAAAATAAAAATAAAAAAAAAATAAATTATGCACATGGAAGAGTATTCAATATATAGACAAATAGCCAGGTGTGGTGGCGCACGCTTGTAATCCCAACATTCGAGAGGCTGAGACCAGAGGATCTGGGTTCGCGGCCAGCCTCAGCTACCTAGTGAGGCACTCCGCAACTTACTGAGACTCGGTTTCAAAATAAAGAATAACAAATAGGGCTGGGGGTATAGCTCGGAGGTAGAACGCCCCTGAGTTCAATCCCCAGTACTGCAAAAAAAAATATATATATATATAGATAGATAGATAGATAAAGATATAGATATAGATATATAGACAATTGTTGGAAAGCTGGTAATATATTCACTCTATAAAGCATCAAGTATCTACAGTGTGCAAACAACTATGCTAGTCAGCATCTGGTTATTGAAATTGATAAGGAACATATCTAACCTTAGAATCTAATAAGGAAGACAAATCAAGGTACAAATACATCCACAACACCTGACGGTCAATGCTGTATGCTCTAAGGATTCAGATAAAGTTAAAATCTACCAACAGGAAGTCAGAGGTATTTGAGTTAGGACCTGAAGGGTGAGAAAGTTTCCCAAGGGAGGAAACTGGTATACCTCAATTTCCAAGGGAATTTGAAGAGCAAGGTTGCAGAGATGAGGATAATGACAGCACTAGCTAAAATATAAAGTTGTTTTTAAGGAAGATGGGACTACAGAGGTGAGTTGGGGCCAAAGAGTATGGAACAGAAGCTCAGGAGCATGGTTTTCCTTGGTAGGTGGTGAGAAATGTGGAAAATATGTGCAGGAGATTGACACTGTCCTAGTGGTAGTCCAAGCAGTTTAATCTCTCAGGGGCATATAGGATAAATTGGATTAAAGTCAAGGGGAGATTTGTTACTTATCTTTTCATTAGTCCAGTAAATCTTACTGATGGGGTCATATTTCAAAAACTGCTTCTGAAAGTCCTTAAATGACACAGCAATACTGCACTTAATACAGCAGTAACTGGTTAAAAGGTTGGTTTGAATCCCAGGTCTGTTGCTTGCCAGCTGTGTGACCTTGGGGAAGTCTCTTCACCTTTCTGTAAAATAGAGTCATTAAACAATTACCTTACAGGATCACTGAGAGGATAAAATAAGAACATATATGGGAAAACACTTGGTAAACTGAAAAGTGGTACACATGTTGGTACTTACTATTTCCAGAGTTAAAGTGACTGTTTGTGGGTTGCTATAGGAAGGGAGGATGGGAATGGGAGGCTGACATTGGGTCTCAGAGGCACTCACCTTCCAGGTCCAGAGCTGCAGCCGCTGTCAGACACCCTTCACAGGAGCAGATGGTGCTCACAGTTGGGACCCTGTCAGTACCCAAGGACACCCAGGGCCCTGCTGGGTTCCCACCTGCAAGCTCCCTTCCTAGACAATGCACCTGCGCTCCAGCTTCTGGGGCCACCAGTGTCTGCCAAGAACAGGTCACGTCTGCAGAGGGAGATATGATAAAGCTGCAGTTCAATGCATGGAGCCTTGTACAAACTTAGAATATTAACAACACTTAAAAGGAACCAAACAATGTACAAGGTCTGAGGATACTGTAGAGAAGAAATCAACTTCTTCCCTCCGAAGGCTTACACTCTAGTGAGGGGCAAATTACTCCATATTTTTAATGGCCAATTTTTATTTTTATTTTTTGCATTACTACCAAGGGCGTTCTACCTCCGAGCTACACCCCCAGCCCTATTTTATATTTTTTATTTTGAAACAGGGTCTCACTAAGTTGCGGAGGGCCTCACTAAGTAGCTGAGGCTGGCCATAAATCTTCGATCCTCCTGTCTCAGCCTCCCAAGTACTGGAATTACAGGCATGCGCCACCATGCCTGGCTTGTTTTTTTAAAAGAAGTGCTTTAGTATTTGTTAAGATACAATTTTATAAGCCGGGCGTGGTGGCGCACGCTTGTAATCCCAGCATTCGGGAGGCTGAGACCTGAGGATCCGGGTTCGCGGCCAGCCTCAGCTACCTAGTGAGGCACTCGCAACTTAGTGAGACCCTGTTTCAAAATAAAGAATAAAAATAGGGCTGGGGGTGTAGCTCAGAGGTAGAATGCCCCTGAGTTCAATTCCCAGTACCACAAAAAAAAAAAAAAAAAAAAAAAAAAGATACAATTTTATAGCCAGGCGTGGTGGCGCACGCTTGTAATCCCAGCATTTGGGAGGCTGAGACCTGAGGATCTGGGTTCGCGGCCAGCCTCCGCTACCTAGTGAGGCCCTCCACAACTTAGTGAGACCCTGTTTCAAAATAAAGAATAAAAAATAGGGCTGGGGGTATAGCTCGGAGGTAGAATGCCCCTGAGTTCAATCCTCAGTACCGCAAAAAGATACAATTTTATACAATAAAAACACAAGTTACAAATGTTCAATTAGGTGAATTTTGATGCCTATGTACACTCATGTAACCACCATCTAAAACAAGATACAGACCATTTCCAAAACCCCCAAGTTCTCTGGTAAGTGCCTCCTTCTAGTTATTCTCTCTCCCACAAGTGCAACCATTGGGCTAGCTTAACTTTTCTGTCCCAGTACTCTATATATGTGAAATCATACAAAATATACCCATTTATATCTGCTTCTTTTGCTCAGCATAATTTTGTTGTATCAATAGTTCATTCATTTTTGGTGCTGAATGGCATTCTGTTGTATGTCTGTTTCACAGCTTGCTTGTTCTCTACCTTATGATGGACACGTTTTTAAAGTTGTATTAATATTCTTTTCTTTCTTTCTTTTTTGTGTATGAAACTAGGGATTCAACCCAGGGAGTTCTATATATGAGCTATATACCCCCAGCCCTATTTTATTTTTTATTTTGAAATTGAGTCTTGTTAAGTTTCCGCATGCTGGCCTTGAACCTGTGATCCTCCTGTCTCAACCTCCTAAGTACTGGGTTTATAAGCATGCACCACTATACCTGGCATGAGTATTCTTATACAAGTCTGTTTTTTAGATATGTGCACCTGTGCTATCATTTATCTTCAATAAACATGTAGTAATAGAATTTCTGGGTCCTAGAAATAGATATATTTAACTTTGTAAAAATCTGTCAAAGAGGTCACCATAGTGGTTGTAGGATTTTGAGCCCTCACCAGCAAGATATGACTTACGGTTGTTCTCCATCTTTGGTGTCATTTGCATTGTCTTTAGTTTTAGCCACTTTAGTGGGTGCATAGTCATTTCTCATAGTTATTTTAATTGCATTTCCCTGATGAAGAATAAGGTCGAGCCCCATTTCAAGTGGCCATGAAGTATCTTTTAAATATATTGCCATTATTGGTGTGTAGAAGTTATTAATATATCTAGATACTAGCCTTCTGTTAGATATTTGTAATAAAAATATCATCCCATTCTATAATTTGATTTTTCATTTTCATAATAATGTTTTGCAAAGAGCAAACCAACATATTTAATCCTGACGAAGTACTTTCTTAATTTTTTCAGGTGCTTTTTTAATGCTTGCCCATAAGAACCTTGCCAGCTCTAAAGTTATACACATATTCTCCTATGTTTTCATCTAGAAACTTTGTGATGCTAACTTTTACATAGGTATATGATCCCTCCTTGCACTAAATTGCGTGGAATGTGGTAGGGACTGAATGTTTCATAGGAGCAGCCCTCAAACAATGACTAGTAGAAACTGGCTTAAACCAGCTCCCTCACTGAGATTTGCATAATACCTTGTTTCCCAGTTTCCTAAGCTCTCATTGTTAATGAATCCATTCTTTTTTTTTTTTTTTTAACTTCCCTTCTTTGTCTCATCGCCTACCATTTTTTCCTGATATCACCCTTTACCCTTCAAGTAAACTTCTCGCATTCGAGAATCCTTGTTCCAGGGTCTGTCTGCTTCTCGAGAACACAAACTAAGATGGTGACAAATAAGATCACCAGTCCTTGCCCTCGCGTATTTAGTTTTAATATAGTTACATACAAGCAGATCGTGCAAGAGGCAGATGAAGGAGAAGATTCTCACATCCACAGAAGACCCTCCCTTGCCTCGCTGATGAGCAGCAGCAGAACAACAGCATTTGTGTTCCAAACTAACAAAAGATAGGTAAGTAGGAGCTTACACATCTGCTATCAGACAGAAAAGTCTGGCCCCTGATGCTGAAAGGAAAAAAAAAAGCATTTGTTTCACTAAACATCTTTTTCATCCCAAATCCTTTTGATGAGGTAGAATAGGAAGAATAAAATTTAGGTAGGAAGGAGATACTTGGAGGAAAGGAAAAATATAGTTTTTAAAATCTGGAGAGTTTTTAAGCTAACTCCACCCCTTGGAAGTTTTCTTAGGAGGTCCCACACCCTAATCCCCGGAAGCCCTGCAATTCAGGGGCCAAGGACACCTGAGATTCATGGGCAAGGTCAGATTCATCTTGAAACCTGAGGAAGAGGAGGATCCAACCTTTCCTGTGCCCACCCTCTTTTGGAACGCGCACCTATCGCCCACCTATACCTGAAGAAGGAGGAGGTCCAGACTTCTTCTGTGCCCACCCCTCTTAAAAGTTTATAAAAAAGGAAGGAAGCCCCTTCCCCTGCCCCTTGCTCTCTCGCTTGCCCTCCTGTTCCGTGACTCAGAAGATCTCCGCTTACCTGTTTCCCTGATTTCCCTGAATAAAGACCTGCCTGTTGTTCCTGACTGGCACGTGTTAAAATTCTTTTTATCACGGAGGCCAAGGACCCACGAGTGGGACTGCGTTATCCCACGGCACTTTTGCTGTGTAACCATGAGTATTTTGCAGGTGAGTAGTTGGGGGATTTTGGAATCCTAGCATGTCCCTTTCAAAGCACACAGAGACCCTAAACATCCCCTCTTCCCTAAGATATTGAATCAGCAAAGAAAAGTATGGCTTCAAACTCCTTGAGTCTCCCAGATGACAGGATGACAGAGAAATCTGCACCTTGCTCTGCTGGCTGCATCCTTGGGGGACAGCACACAGAGAGACTGAGAACTGCAGAGCACTGTTGGTGACTGGAGGAGATTCCAGAAAAGCCCTTTTGCATCTGTCTCTACAGCGCCAGACTCGGGGATGCTCTGTACCAAGGGGATGTTCCCATGGAACTTTACACTCACTGCTAGAAAGCAATTATTTTTGTTTCCATTCTGTATCTTTCACATGCAAAAAAAATCTGCTGCTTCATTGCAGGTAATTGAAGGGATTTCTATGTGGCACAGACAATCCCAACTTGTCGACAGGCTGCTGTTCATTGGCACAACGTGAAAAGAGATTAACATTGACTTTTCCCATTTATTAAAAGCACAGAGAATAATAAGCTAGTAAAAAAAAATATTTGCCAGATGGTAAATTTGGTAGCATGTTTTATAAAGCTGGATCAGAAAAATAAGAACAGAAAGCTACAAACTCACACTTTGAAGAAAGGGACTATATTTTATTTATGTTGGAATCCAGAGTCCCTGGCACAATTTTTCTTTCAATGAAAGGACTGCAAATGTTAATATGGAAGAGAGAAAGAAGATGGTTTTAAAAAACACTTTGAGTGTATAAAGGGCTAACATAGGGGAAATGCAACTAACATTAAAGAAGACATTTTTGTATCTCAAAGTTTTAATCTGGTAGTCGTTTTATTTGGGGAATTTCTGACACTGGCACCTATAAATGCATTGTCAAATATAGGAGCTCATACCCCAGAAAGCTTCCAATTTGCTGCCTCACTTATTCCATTCCATCATTTGTTGCTTGCCCCTGGAGATGTCTCTTAACCCACCTCCTTAGAGTAAGGCTGTGAGATTTGCAATTCACACCTCAAAGGGCAGGTGAAAGCGTCATAAAGAAAATGCTTTGTGCTAGAGAATGACTCAGCAAAAGCATTGGGCTTAGGTGTGGGAAAACAGTTTGAATAATTTAGCCTAAGCCAATGCAACTATACTTCAAGCAGATGTTGGGGAGGAAGACTGGGTGAGGCTTGAAAGTCAGAGTTCAGGGGTCATTGTTGGGGAATGACCCTGGGAATGGTCAGGGATGCTTGCACTGTTTCCTCACACCAAAAGTTTTGGCTCTGAGGCCATCACAGTATGTTCAGAATGAAAATATCTTCCCTGGGGGAATAATTATAATGATAAATTGTGAGACCCAGAAGAAGAGTGAAATTTTTTTGGAATGGTCATGTCAGTTTTACTAATTTGTTCATACATTAATTCAGCAAGGATTTGTTGAACTTACTCTGCACCAGGCACTAAGCAAGATACAAATCTGTATAGAATGAAACTCTTTTCTTGAAAATACTTATGGTCTGGTAGAGGGACACACACAAAGAAAAATAATTTGCAGTATAATGTGAAAGATGCTCAATAAAGATAGGATCCAGTATTGTGTTGATGCAAATTCAGAGGGATACATTCAAACGAGAGCAGTTAGGAAGGTGTGCAGAAGAGTGGGCTCTTTTATTTCTTGTGGTAAAATACCCATAACATGAAATTCATTATTTTAACCATTTTAAAGTAAACAATTACAATGTACATTCAGTACACTTGCAATGTTATTCAAGCATCACTATTATCTAGTTCCAGGACATTTTCATCATCCCAAAAAAGAAACCCCTTATCCATTAACAGTCATGCCCATTATTTCCTCTCTCCAGCCCTTGGAAACCACCAACCTACTTTCTGTTCCTATGGATTTTTCTGCTTGGCTATTTCAATAAATGAAATCATGCAACCTTTTGCATTTGACATCTTTTACCTAACATGTTTTGTTGTTGTTTTGCAGTGCTGGGGATAGATCCAGGGTCGCACGCATGCTAAGCATGCACTCTATCACTGACCTACGTCCCCAGCCCAGCATAATGTTTTTACAGTTCATCTGTGTTAAAGCATGAATCAGTACTCCATTCTTTTTTTCTTTCTCTTTTCATTTTTGGTACTGGAGATTGAATGTGGGGCATTTTACCTCTAAGCTATACCCTCAGCTTTTTAATTTTTTTTTTTTTAATCTTGAAATTGGGTCTTGCTAAATTGCTGAGAGTATGGCTAAGTTGAATGAAGCTTGTCTTGAACCTTCAATCCTTCTGTCTCAACCTCCCAAATACTGGATTACAGGCATGTGCCACAACACCCAGTTGGGTGGAGATTCTTTTTTTTTGTTTTTTTCTTCCTTCCTTTCTTTGTGTCTTTTCTCTTTCTCTCTCTCTTTTTTTTTTTTTTTTTTTGGTGTGGCATTAGAGATTGAACCCAGGGGCAGGGGCATTCTACCTCTGAGCTATTCTACCAGTTCTATTTTATCTTATTTTTTTGAAACAAGGTCTTGCTAGATTGCTGAGAGCCACACCATGTTGCTGAGGCTATCCTCCAACCTGGGATCCTCCTGTCTCAACCTCCCAAGTAGTGGGATTATAGGCATCCGCCACCAAGCCCACCTTGAGTGAAGACTCTTGAATATGATTTTCTTTATTTCAGTATAAAACTACTTTTGTTATTCCCAAATTAAAGAAGCAATACGGACTTCCAGATATCATAGACAGTTAAGTTCTCTCCTCAAAAACGTCTTCCATCTCGACACACAGCAATGACAAGTCAAAGGAAGATAACCAAAAAGAGATAGATGGGATCCAAGACAGGGCAAGCATCTCTGGAACCAGAAACCCACAGCAATGAACAAAGAGGAAGCCAGGGGCTTCTAGCTAAGAAATAGGAAACAAATGGCTTATACAGGGATAGAAAAGAATGCAGCCCAGAGCTGGAGAGGACACTTTCCTTACAAGGGGCTTAAAAAGGCTGCCACCCACCCAGGCACTGTGGCACATGCTAGTGAACCCAGTATCTGGGAGGCTGAAACAGGAGGATCACAGGTTTGAGGCCAGAACACAGTAAAAACAAACAAACAAAAATTATGACAATGTATTAAAGTAAGATTGAACTATTTAACAAGCCAGACATGGAGGTGCATGCCTGCAATCTTAGTACCTGGGAGACTGAGCCTTGCCGCTTAGCAAGGTCTTGCACCTTATCAAGGCCCTCAGCAACTTAGTGAAATTCTGTTTCAAAATAAAAATAATAAAATAGGGCTGGGGGTCTAACTCAAAGGTAGAACACTCCTGGGTTCAGTCCCCAATAATACATAATCACACACACACACACACACACACACGGGTGCGTGCAAATAGATATTTAACAACATTAGTTTTGTTAGAAAGTGAGGAGTTATATGTGCATATGTTCAAAATATTAGGAAAATTACTAAAAATAAATAGAACTACAATCTATAGCTTCCAAATGAGTAGACTGAAACAAGAAGACTGGGATTTATAATATATATATATCATTTTTCTTTAATTCTTCTTTATATTGCCATATATATATATATATAGTCATATATATGGCATATGTATATATGGCAATATAAAGAAGAAATAAAGAAAAATGATAAAGCATACATAAGCTGGTTCTAAAAGTTAAAATATATACATATCCACAAAAATGTAAGTAGATTATACTCACCCACTAAAAGCATAAATTACCCAGGTGCAGTGGCACACGCGATAATCCCGGTACTTAGGAGGCTGAGACAGGAGAATTGCAAGTTCAAGGCCAGCCACAGAAACTTAGCAAGACACTGTTTCAAAATAAAAATAAATATATAAAAAGAGATGGAGGTGTAGCTCAGAGGTAGAATGCCCTTTGATTCAGTCAAAACCCGTAAATTATCAGAGTGAATTTTTTTTTTCTTTTCAGTACTAGGGATTGAACCCAGGGGCATTCTACATCCAAGCTACACCCCCAGCCCTATTTTTTATTCTTTATTTTGAAACAGGGTCTCACTAAGTTGCAGAATGCCTCACTGGATGGCCGCGAACCAGGATCCTCCAGTCTCAGCCTCCCAAATGCTGGAATTACAAGCGTGCGCCACCACACTTGGCTTAGAGTGAATTTTTTAAATGTAGCTATATGCTAGAATTAAATATATTATATAAAATTAGAGTTATCAATTGGAACATCAGACTATAAAACATCCTAATTATCAAAGATACCACATACACAGATACATAGATATATACTTATATCTATATATGTACACATCCCAGAAAAGCAACTACTGATTATAAAATAAAACATCAATATAGTAAAACACCAAATAAGAGGTATTAAATGTAAAGGAAGGCCAGGTGTGGTGGCACGCGCTTGTAATCCCAGCATTCGGGAGGCTGAGACCGGAGGATCTGGGTTTGTGGCCAGCCTCAGCTACCTAGTGAGGCACTCCGCAACTTAGTGAGACCCGGTTTCAAAAAAAAAAAAAGAATAAAAAATAGGGCTGGGGGTGTAGCTCGGAGGTAGAATGCC
>PVLC010022738.1:7180-26502 GCA_004027655.1 Graphiurus murinus
CGGTCTCAGCCTCCCGAATGCTGGGATTACAAGCGTGCGCCACCACGCCCGGCTTATTTTTCTAGTTTCTTAAAGTACAAACTTATATTATTTAAACTTTCTTCCTTTTAATACAAGAACTAAAACATTTTGCTGTCTCTCTTAGCATTATTTTTGTCCACTCAACAAATATTCATGTATTGTATAACATTTTATTCACTTTTGAGTATTTTCTTATTTCCCTTGTGATTTCTTTTATAATACAGGAGAATGTTATTTAATTTCCAAATATATACATATCATCTAGATATCTTTCTTTATTATTTCTAATTTATTATGCTCAAAAAATACTATATAACAATTTCAATAATTTTATACTTACTGGGATTGTTTCATGGTACACAATGTGACCTATTTTTTAAAATGTTTTATTTGCCCTTGAAAAGGAAGTGTATTCTGCTATGTCTATCTGTAGTGTCCTACAAATTTCAATTAAATAGAGTTGGCTGATAATGTTTTAAACTTCTGTACCCGTAATAATTTTTGTCTGCATATTCTACAAATTACTGAAAATAATTGTTGATAATTTCAAGTCTATTTGTAGATTTATCTATTTATCATTCCAGTTCTGTAGCTTTTTGCTTTATACATTTTGGAAATCCGTAATTAGATAAATACACATTTGATTGGTTGTATTTTGTAGGAATGGTACTTTCATAATTATATAATGTTTTTTGTTTCTTTGTTTGATACTGGGGATTGAAACCAGGGTGTTGTGCTTGCAAGACAAGTACTTAACTACTGAGCTACACCCCAGCTCGATGATGTCTCTTTTCATCTCTAATAATATTTCTTTTTTTTGATGACTACTTATTTAACATAACACTTCCAGGTTTCTTGTTATTAGTTTTCCAGGGCATAGTTTTTTCTTTCCTTTTTTAAAAACCTTCAAGGTATTTACATTTAAAAATTTGTTTGAACTTTGATTCTGGTTGATTGATTACATAAAATGGGACTTACTTTTTATCCAGTCAGATGAATGCAGTCATTTGCTTCGGCTCTTTAGACCATTTTTTTAGTGCAGTTTCATAAGTCGTGTTAAACTCTACCATTTTATATTTGTTTTTCATTTATTCCATATTTTCCTTTTTTAGCTTGCTTTTTTATTCACTGATTACTTTTATTCATTACTTATTATCTCCATTATTGTACTTTTAGTTATATTTCTATTTTTAAAATAAAATTTTAGTGGTTTCTCCAAATACAACAATACGTATTTTTAAATTATTATAAAGAATTTAAAATATTATACTACTTCCTACATATTATAAGAATATCACAATACTATTGTTCTACTTCCTCCTCTTGTTTTTTGTGTTTTTAGGATAATTATTTTTCTGTATACTGAATTCTAAGTTGACATTTTAAAAAATTTTGTAATTTGAAAAATACTATTTCAGCATTTTTTATTTCCAGATATTGAAACATGAATTATGCCATCGTTCCTTGAGTGTTTCTTTTACTCTGCATTACTTCTTTTCAGAAATTTAATAATGATGTTTCTTACTGTGGGTTTTCTGGTATCTCTTTTAAATAGGAATTGAACTTCTTGGATTGATGTCTTTATAATGAGGGGAAATTTACACACAGATCCACATGTAGGGAGAATGCCATCTTAAATTAAAGGCAGAAATTGCAGTGATACAACGGAAGTTAAAGAATGCCAGTCAGAGGGTAGAGTCCAAGAAGCTAGAAGAGAGACATGAAATAGATTTTTCCCTCTGAGCCCTCAGAAGAAACTAAGCATGTCAACACTTTCATCTCTGACCTCAAGCCCTCTGACCATGAGACAAAGAACTTCTGCTCTTCTAAGGATTCAAGTTTGAAGTATTTTGTCATAGCAGCTCCAGCAAACTAAGACAGGCAGGTTTTTATTTTTTATCAAGTTGGTAAAGTATGCAGACAGTATCACTTCCAATATTTTAGGCCCCAAAAAGGTCATTCTGCAAATTTCTGCAGGTTGTTTTTCTCAGGGATTTTATCCCAGCAATGGAAAATTGACTAGAACATATATCTTGCCACTTTTAACCACTCATGAACATTGGAATTATGACTCCATAAATCATGACAATACACTGTCTAAGTTCAGACATTGCCTTATAAACCTTCCTAACATGGTACACTGGGCAGTCTCTGCTAATTAATTATAGCTAGCATAGGATAGGAAACTTACATGCCACCCATGATTAATGGCTATGTTACTGTGTATATATTAAAATTTAAAACCCTAGAGAGAAATCATCAAGTTTGTAAAGATGTCTGAAAATAAAGGTATCTCAAGTTGCTAAGCCCAGCGATCTTCTATAAATGTATGAAGATCCATCTTATTTAAATTTTAAATAATTATATAATTTCACATTAGTCTTTTATTTTTAATCAAATATAACCAGATCACAGGTGTTGAAGTGTCTTGGCAGTAAAGGTTTACATTATTGGTTTGTTTGTTTGTTTGTGGTACTAGGAATGGAAAACCCAACAACACTTTACCTCTGAGTTACATTTCCAGCCTTTTTCATTTTGTTTGTTTTGAATCAGCATCTTACTAGGATGCTGAGGGTTTTGCTACTTGCTAAGGCTATCCTCAAACCTTCAATCCTCCTCTCTCAGCCTTCCAAGTGCTGGGATTGTAGGCATGAACCACCATGTTCGACTAAATTATATATTATTGTAGTGTACTGGAAAACCACAAGTTGAACAGAGTTAGTTTCAGATGGGAAAATCAGTGTGTTGAGAGGTACTGAAGATATATTATCAAGTTTTAATTTGAAGATGCCACAAACTTCTGTAATAAGAAGGTATTAAATAAAGAATTGTAAAGGTAAGTATGGGTCAGAATTTAGGAACATAGTGAAAGAAAGAACTGAGACTTTCCTGAGCTGTCTCTCTGGAGTCATTGTGCTTACCTAAATGGTTTCTCTCTCTGATAGGATATGGTTTTAAAATCACGAAAAATGTGTCAGCTCTTGAACTATAAAATCTTATCTTAGGTGACATTTAGAATATACCTTATAATATAGTTCATGTACACTGTGTGAAACTTCTTTGACCATGCAAAATATCATTTTCTTTTTATAGGTTGATCGTAATAAGTGCTGCTACAAGGAAAACTCATCATGTTGATAGGTTCTTAATAAGAACCTTTTTGAGGGCTTAATTACTGCTCCTCTCATATGTAATTAAACAATAAGTATTTTCATTTTAGCTCTACAGGTATTTTTATATGCACCTTCAGCTGATCAAGGTAACATAAGATGCTACCACATAATAATATTATCCACTTTTGACATTTAAAAGTTAATTATTGTTTTCCCTATTTGGCTGCTGTTCCAAGTTCTTGATCCTCCATTTCAGGAAGAAAAAGATACCATTAAATTAAAGTATCCTATCTTTGAGGCCAAAGCTAGAAAATGTTTAATAATAAATAAACTATTGTGCTCTAAGATGAAGGAAGCACTGTGACAGCCTCTCTGTGTACCCACAGAAACTATATCCTAGTAAAGAATACAGGAAGTAAAGCAGATAATTAAAATTAAGGTGGATGTCAAAGGAAAGTAAGCCTGCGCTCCGGTAAGGAGAGCCTTTAGTCAAAATAGTGTTACAAGGAAGAGGAAGGGTGCTATAGTAAAGGAAGAGGGAGAATTGCAATAAGGAATGAATTCTAACTGTAAGATCTGAAACCATCCTGAAGGTCAGGCAGACAAGACTTTCCTTTTACAGGGAAGAGTAAACACGGCTAGAGAGGTCCAATGAGCAGAGCCGACGTGATTGCAGAGCTGATGTTTTCCCTCCGGTCAGTGACTCTCTGGACTGTGTTCCAGAGCTGGAAGGTAGACCAAATTCCAAGTAGAAGGAAAGATTCCCAACTCAAGTTTGGTCAAGTTAGTGGTCGACTCATTCTGATTGGCCAGCATGTGTAGAGAGTTGAGTTCCTTGCTATGAGACTGGAAGTGTGAAGGGTCAGTGCATGGCCTAGTCGTGGGTAAACCAGTGGGATCTCATGAGCCTTATCTCCGTCCCATGGGGAAGGGCTCTTCCTTACAGAAGTTGTTTCCCAGACCACAAAGGGTGGGGTTTCTGTACTGCTGTTTTCCAGGAGCACAGCTTCGGCAAAATCAATGTGTAATATTCTACATTGAACGTGATCAGAGCAACAATGGCTGAGTTGCACAGTGCTCAAACAAAAAGGGGAACAAAAAGGGGAATCAGGGAGGGAGTACAAACTGATTTTAAAATTAGTAGGTGTTAGAGGGGCAGAGGGTTCCGTGACTTAAAAGGCAAGGGATGTATAATTTATGGGCAGAATATATGGTTTTGAAGATTGTGTATTTGAAAGAGCCAAAAATTCATCCTTCACAGATTCCATCATGAAGATTTTCATTTTTTGCATATGCTTATGCAGCTGTAACCTCACTTAGTTTGAGGCACTTGGGAACCAGGGAGAGGCTGAAGTTTATTGGGAATTTCTAGCCAATGGCAGGACTCCAGCCCCTAATCCTGAGGTTTGAGCACTGGGCTGGAATCCAATAATAATAATTCAGTATTAGGTAAAAGGAGCAGAAGAGACATATGCCCAAGATATATGCAGCAAGGGGAGAAAATAATGGCATTTTGGGATTTTTTTTTTTTTTTTCTGTTAGCTTCCGAACCTGCTTAGGAAAAGTACTGGGAAGAAAAATAAGTAATTTCAATTTTCAGATTCCAGGCCTGGAGATTGAAAAGAAAGTCTTTCTCAGACTCCTGCTCTATGGTTAGGATTATGTCTCCTAAATAAAGTGTTTCTCGCTCCAATCAGATTCTGAAGTAGCACTTTGCCATCAATACTGAGGTTTAAACACTGGGCTGAAGGGATTGTATATATTAACTCATTTAATCCTCCCAACTAATGTCTGAGTTACATACTGCCACGACCCATAGATATTTTATAACAAGGAAGCTGAGACAGAGAAATACAACAACTTTCCCAGGATTGGAAGTCACTAACGATGGTACTCAGGTGACACACAAGGTCAGCCTGGCTCTGTGAGCTGTTCATCACCAGGAGGCACCGACGTGACCCAAGGCAGGCAAGTCCAGAAGACACACTGGGGCTCAGGGGCCGTGGTCTAGTCTGAGGAGCAAGTTTCTCAAGATGAAAACCACGCCCCTTCCCTGGCCCTTGGTCTCCTTACAGAGGTCCTGCCTCAGTTATCTTTATTAGAGTGAAGCAGAAAAGAAACCAGTTCTTCTTTCTAATACTCTAAATTGATTAATAAGTTACCTAGTCTTCAACACTTATTTTTCTCTGATATTTAGAGGAAGATAGAAAATCTTGAAGATTCCTCGGGTGGGCACAAGGAGAGAGAAACTCAGCAAGAAAGGAAACCTTTATTAAAATTTTCTCCACTAGGTAGTCTATGTTGAGCTCAGCCTGAGTTTTGAATTTAAACTAAATCAGTTTGCTGCTCGATACAGTTGCCACAGATAAAAGGGCCAGGACCGATGGTCCTATCTCTGATTCTCAGTGTGTCTGTCTTCTGAGTAGTAAATCTGCACCCGGATATGTTATCTGCACTCAGTTTCAGCAAATCAGCCTCTTCTTAAAAACCTGAAGCAGTAATTCTTCTGAAGATAAAGTCTGAGGATATACTTTTTCTACTTGGGTTTTTTTATGGAAGTTGTTAAGTTTTTAAAGAGCTGGTAGCTCAGGAATGAGAATGGAATATGTAGCTGTCAGTCTGTTGGCTGAACTAGTGACTTGTAAATCTACTTGCTTCTCTCTTTTCCTGAGAATCTTTATTGGAGAATGCCTCACCTTGATCCACAGAGCTTTGTTGCATTAATCTTTATTTAATAGAAACCAAGGAGACAGGAAGTGGGATTCTGTTCAAAACTGTAAGAAGTCTTTCCTCTAATAACCCTTGCACTCCTCTTTGCTGCATGATTGTTTTGATATTTTGCCCTACTGTGTCTGTGTATTTAGATTTTTGCAGAACAGAACAGTTAATTGGTAAAAATTTTTTATTAAAATTGAATTTTACTCATAAGGTGAGCATAGAATACATACCACAGGAAGGCAATATTTTGGTTTGATAATTCCTTTTGCTTTCAGAGTTTGAATCTATTTTATGGTCTTCCTATGAATATCCAAAGTGCATCCTTAATTCTTTTACGCAGCTTTACGACCCTCACAGAGCTCGTTAAACATCTTAGCTTTCAGTAGCATTAGGTGTCAGATAACTAAAATAAGGAGGGACAAGCAAGTGTAGCAAAGTGACACTGTGAATGTTTGAAGGACACTCCTCAACTATCAACACCTCAACTCTTTTTTAAAATGTAACATCTATTTGATATATTAAAATTATAGAAAAAGAAAGACTATAAACACATTTAGCTAGTCTCCATCAGAATTAGCACTTATTAGCATTATATTTGCTTTATGTCTTTGAATACAATTTAAAATTTTAAAATTATATGTATATTTATATATAGTGAAATTTCACTTCTACTTTACTTCCAAATTTTCCCTTGTCTTTATACCTCCCAATGCACTGACAACTTCTGTCAAAAATATATTAGGGACAGGCATGGTGGTGCATGCATATAATTTTAGTACCTGGGAGGCTGAAACAGGAGGATAGCAGGTTGGAAAGCAGTCTCACCAACTTAGCAAGACTCTCAAGGAGAGAGATGTGGGGGCGGTGCAGGATTCGTCCTAAGCCAATTTCCATGCTCTTACATACACCTATAAGAGATCTCATTTAAGGAATTTTTTTCATTTTCTCAAAACATACCCAACAATACATGAATTGTATATATCATTCTGTAATGTTTTTATTCAATAATTTGTTTTTGAGATCTATATAATACCCTATCCCTTTTTATAAATTGCAACATCTCTTTAAAACAAGCTTCAATAGCTGTACTAATAAATGAGTTCTACCACATTACTTTTAAAGTAGCACTTAGCAGGTAGATTTGCTGCAGGCAAGATTATAAAAAGAACTTAACAACAGGCATGAGTTAACTGCAAAGTCAAGATGGAAGGGGCAAGCCGGGCGTGGTGGCGCATGCTTGTAATCCCAGCATTCGGGAGGCTGAGACTGGAGGATCCGGGTTCGTGGCCAGCCTCGGCTACCTAGTGAGGCACTCCACAACTTAGTGAGACTCGGTTTCAAAATAAAGAATAAAAAATAGGGCTGGGGGTGTAGCTCGGAGGTAGAATGCCCCTGAGTTCAATCCCCAGTACCACAAAAAAAAAAAAAAAAAAAAAAAGATGGAAGGGGCAGAAATGCAGAGTTTCATAATAATGTTAATTGTCAAGAAAATGCTGCCTTGAAGTATAGTTTGGAGGACAGCATTTGTTCCTCTCTCCTACATGCTCTGATGGAGGAAGTCTACTAAGGTAGTGATTTGATTTGCCATGTATGTCCTCAGGCTGGTTCTGCCCAGGTCTTGAAATGAAAAGGACAAAGTCTCTATGTGAACGATCACAAATTCATACCACCCATGATTAGAAGTGCAGTACAGTTGTCTCTTTGTCTCCCAGGGTGGCAGAGAGTTGGGAAAGTGTGTGCTGTGTTTTGGAGAGCAGGATGTGCAATGGTTGCAATTTAGTGTGGAGGTTGTGAAAGAAGGCCAAGAACCTGGTATCCCCATGTGAAAAGACGAGAGAAGTCTACTCCAAATTATCAAGTATGCATACAAGCTTACATGTGTATACCATTTCTTGCCAGCAACAAATGTATTTCTGCAGATTGGAGTATTCCTATTTGCATTCTCTTAGATTTCCAGGCTAAAACTTTGAGAGATAGACCATTCCAAGGAATATCAACCCACATCTCACATCTCAAATTCCCTTACTAAATCTAAAATTGAATTCCAACTTTATGGCAATTTATGAGTTGCCTACTCAGAATTTTTATTCTCCTTGAATTTGAGCCATGGAAATGAAGGAGAAAAGATAACTTACTGAAGTTGAAACTTTAGAAGCTAGTATCTTCCATTGCATGTGGCTGGACAAGGTAGAATCCCATATCTTATCATTACCCTACATATTTCTATGCACACTTTAATACAACCTCTCAATTTCTTCATAATAGCTGCCAAGGTGACCTTGGCCTCTATGAGTATACGTACTTTCTCTAAGCTCCTATAGTAATTTTAATAACATTATTGTCTTATAGTAGTTTGTTTTCCATTTTAGACTCATTAACATATTATTTATTTATTTATTTACTGTGGATTGAACCCGGAGGCATTCTACCTCTGAGCCCCACTTCCAACCCAATTTTTTATACTTTATTTTGAAACAAGGTCTCACTGAGTTGCGGAGTGCCTAACTAAGTAGCTGAAGCTGGCTGTTTACCTACAATCCTCCTGTCCCAACCTCCCAAGTACTGGGATTACAAGCATGGGCCACTATGCCTGGCCTCATTAACATATTTTATATAAAGTATATCTTATCTTTCTATCATTTATCTATTAATCTATCTATCATCTATCTATCTATCTGTCTATCTATCATCTATCTATCTATCTATCTATCTATCTATCTATCTATCTATCATCTATTTATTCTATTTAATCTATCCTGAGAGACAGTATTTCACTATATTATTCAGGCTGACCTTGAACTTGTGATCTTCCCAAGTAGATAGGATAACTGGTATGTGCCACCATTCCCAGTGTTCTCATTATATTTTAAATTGCTTGCGGAAAAGAACTCTGAAAATGTAATATTTCTATCTTCTACATTGTATGTTATAGTATCAGACACATAGTGATTACCTGTAAATATAAATTAAATAAATGAGGGAATAAATTAATTCATTTCTGGGGGT
Source organism: Graphiurus murinus (assembly GCA_004027655.1). Taxonomy (NCBI): domain Eukaryota; kingdom Metazoa; phylum Chordata; class Mammalia; order Rodentia; family Gliridae; genus Graphiurus; species Graphiurus murinus. The sequence goes on from PVLC010022738.1 coordinate 16,039, forward strand.
AGGCAATTTATTTTATTTTAATTTTTATTAGTACATTGTAATCATACACCTTAATGAGGTACAAGCTGGTAGAGGCAAACATGCACACAGTCTCATTTAACTCTTCCCCAATTCTCACCCCATTTTATTACCTCCCCCCTCCCACTTTCTCATGTTCAGCTTAGTAATTGACTTTAATATGTTTGTGAATGTACATCATATGCATTAGGGTGTTCCCCACTCCCCATCACCTTTAGTTAGGTCGCCTTCTTTGCTCATCTATGGTTTCTCCTTCTTCATCTAGAGTCCCTCCTATGACCCATTTTCTCCTTACCTTCCACATATTAGGGAAAGCATACAATTTTTTTTACTTTTTGTGACTGACTAATCTCACTTACCATAATATTTTCCGGTTCCATTCACTTCCCACAAATGACATATTTTTTTCTTCTTTATGGCTGAGTAAAATTCCATTGTGTACATATCTCATAGTTTTGTAATTCATTCATCTGTTGATGGACATCTTGGCTGGTTCCATAGTATGGCAATTGTGAATTGTGCGGCTATAAACATAGATACACATGCATTAGTCTAGTAGTTTGGAAGTGATGTTGCTGGTTCATGTGGTAGATTCATTCCCATTCATCTGAGGATTCTCCATAATGTTTTCCAAAGTCGTTGTACTACTTTGCAATCCCACCATCAACAAAAATCAAGCCAGGCATGATGGTGCACACCTGTAATCTCAGTACTTGGGAGGGTGAGAGAAGAAGATCACAGGTTGATGATAACCTCAGTAAGTAGTGCAAATCCTATCAATCCAGTTTCAAAATAAAAATAAAATAGGGCTGAGGGTATAGCTCAGAGATAAGAATGCTCCTGGGTCCAATCTCCAGTATAACACACAAGCACACACACACACACACACACACACACACACACACACACACACACACACATCTTAAAATACATGCAAAGCATTTTGCCTCCTTAAATGAAATATCCAAATTGATTAGCAGATTAAATATTTTATTATAATTCTAGAGAATTTAAGGTATAGATAACAGATTTTTCTAGTTGTAGATATATAGCAGTCAATATCAGGAGTGTATATATGTATATAGATATATATATATATATTTGAAATCTAATAAAGATATTTGTATGTATATATATACATACATGCATATTTGTTTATGTATAATATACATATACACATACGTATGTACATGTGGAGATGTGTGTGTGTGTGTGTGTGTGTGTGTGCATCTATGCATATGTGATGAGAATGAAGCCCAGAAGAAAAAGTAAGGAGTCAAAGACTGAGAAATGCATTGTTAAGTGGTTTCATCACAAACCTAGATGGCACAGCCTACTCCACAACCTAGGCTATAAGGCATAGCCTCTTGCTCCTAAGCTACAAACCTGCACAACATATATTACTATACTGAAGGCAGCTACAATGCAGTAGTAACCCTTTGTATATCTAAACACAGGAAAGGTACAGCAAGCATACAGGTTAAAAGATAAAAGCTGGTCGGTATGTGTAGGGCACTTGTCTGGAGTACAGTTTGCTGAACCAGAAGTTGGGTTGGGTGAGGTTGTCCTTAAGTGAATGTGGAAATGTAGGCCATGACTGTCCTCTACTGTAGATTTAGAAAGGCTGTGCACTCAGGCCAGACTACATTTATATAAAAACATTTTTGTCTTCAGCAATAATTTAGACTCAGCTTACTATAAGTTACTTCATATCCTTTTAATATTGTTTAGCTTTTTTACTTTTATATTAACACTCAGCTTAAAACACAAACACATTGTGCAATTTAAAATATAACGATAAGGCTGGACATGGCGTCACACAAATGCATTGAGCAACTGTACTAAAATATTTTCTTTTTTTGTCATTCTGTAAGTTTTTTTTTCTACTTTACTTTTTAAAAATTTTTAAACTATTTTGTTAAAAATTGAAACACACACATACATTAATGAGCCCAATCAGGATCATCACTATCACTGTCTTCCACCTCCACACCTTGTCTCACTGGAAGGTCTTCGGGCCAAGGACACCCCAAGAATTGTCATCCCAGTGATAATGAGGCCTTCCTTTTTAAAGCTTCTGAAGGACTTGTCTAAAGCAGTTTTATAGTGAACGTGCCATTTTTGAAAATAGGAATATGTTTTAAAAGTAATGATTTAAGAGTTAAAATACAGTAAATACATAAATTAGTAACCTAGTTATTTATCATCATTTTCAGTATTTTGTACTGCTAGCAGACAGGTTTATTTACACCAGCATCACCACAAACATGAATTACATGTTGTATTACATTATTAAGATGGCTACAACATCACTAGGTAATAGGAATTCTTAATCTTTAATTTTATGGTATAAACATCTAATATGTAGTCTGTTGACCAAAATATTCTCTCTCTTTCTCTCTACATATATATATGTATATGTGTGTGCATATATATGTATGTTGATATATGTGAATATACGTGTATGTAGGCAGTAGACACCAATACACACATACACATACATATATATGCATACACATATATGTATTTATATGAAGAGAGAGAAAAGACTAAGTTAATGAAAGTACAAGAGATAATAATATGAAGTGCCTATCTCATACCAGTGAGACAAAAGTACTTTTGCTTCATTATTTATCCTATACTTAAAATGATTTATATTAAGACTTTATCATTCTCATTTTACATTGTGGAAACACATAACATGTCGGCACCATCTTTAGGGTCACATGGTTCTTAATCTGAAGAAGACATGTATAAGTTAAGTCTAAACAAATTGAATATCAGTAATTCTTCTTAGAATCATATCAAGCAGAAGTCCAGGTATTTTATAGTCAGAAAATTCTAGCAAATACTAATTTGTCAGTATTTACAGAGGATGAGATTTTCAACACAGTAGTTTGAAAAGTCTAAACACGAATTGAATTTATGTTCCTTGAAGAAATATATTACTCTGTCAATGTTATAAAAAGACCTTTTCCTTCATAAGCCGCAAACATCCCATGGCACTCAGGCTTTGTTGTCGCTGTTGAGAAATGAGTATGAATCTTAGAATACATTAAGTATGCACTGCAAGTTTGGTGCATTGAAATGTTGGCCACAATATCATTAGCAAAATCCGGTGGCATATTTGTGGCCTTGTTATCCTGGTTGACTTTGGATTTAGTCTTTATATTATGTATATAATTTTATACTCATCCAAGTTTCCTTTAGTAAACTAGACCAAATTTGCTTATCTTTTTGAAATATGTATATGTATGTATATGGATTGGCACATTTGCTCCTGGAAGAAAGCACTTACCATGAGTCCCATGTAAATCAGTCCTATAATTGGCTAAGAAAAATCCCAGAACAATAAATAATTCACCATTACAGGCACTTACAGGAGTCCCATGTAAGTCAGTATAATAATTGGCTAAGAAAAATCCAAGAACAAGCTACACCCCCAGCCCTAATTTTTATTCTTTATTTTGAAACAGAGTCTCACTAAGTTGCAGAGGGCCTCACTAAGTAGCTGAGGTTGCCTGCAAACCCAGATCCTCTGGTCTCAGTCTCCCAAGTACTGGGATTACAAGTGTGTGCCACCATGCCCGGCTTGGAAATATATTTTTGTGTTTGATTATTTTTCATTATTTTGTTCAAGCACACACCTAGTGTTATAGCTTAGGTTTGGAATATCACCAAAAGTGTATATGTTCATGGTCTCAGGTACATCAAAGTTCAGAGATGGGGATGGATGGAGGAAGTGAGTAAATAGAGGTGTGTCCTTGGGGACTGTAAATGTCCCCTGTCTCCTCCTCTCATTCTCTGTTTCCTGAGAAAAGAGCAACTATTCCTTTTCCATAAGTCCTGAAGTGCTGCCACTGAAGTTTCTGCCTTGGAGGAGGCTGATCATGGACTGACCTCTGAAACCACAAGCCTCAAATAAACTTTTCATCCTCTAAGTTGTCATTGTCAAGTATTTTAGTCATAATAATGAAAAAGCTGACTGAAACACATAGTATTTCTACTTTTAATGGCTAATGGTACAATGTGCTAATGATATTAAAAATATACCATGAGGAATTAAAGAATACATTTTTTTCATACCTACCACGAAGGAACATGATAAAGTAATTTTTGGTACTTTCAGTCAGTCAGATCTAAACCTCATCTATGAGTAATGATTTTTCTTAGCTGGCAATAGTAATGGTCTCTACCCTATCAGATTGTTGTAAGAATTACAGGTGATCCATGTCAAATGCTTATTAGAGCTAGTGTTCAGCAAATATTATTTTCAAGAGCAATTATTATTGTTTCATAGTAAAGAATTTGAAGAAAATGCCTTTTTCTAATAGCAGAATGATTTTATTTAAAAATTGTTGTCACTTATAAAGATAATTAAGTAAAATGACTGAATTGTATCAATTAATAATACTGGAAGGCAGTAATCATTTTCATTTTCTATTGTTTAGCCTTTAACCATGATCACCTGATCCAAGCTCCAGTTCTGTTTGAAATCCTGACCTTCTGTTTTCTTTGGCCTTTTGAGACATCTCCATTTCATTCAGTGTCAATTCTTCTTGCAGGTCACTTCTTCTATTTTTCCAGTTTGTCTCTTTATCCCCCAGAGGCAATGTTATGTTTCCATTCATTTATATTCCCATTGTGTTTGCCTTTTCTTCTTTCGAGATGGTGCCACACTTCCCCTAATGTTTTCCATAAGTCTATCTAATTTTTCTACATATTTAATAAGTGAATTATAGCATGAAGCAGAGTAAAATTATATCTGTCTTTTTTGGTCTCCTTATCCATCCCCTGACTGTAGGTAACTCCAAAAAGCTTCTTGTGCCCCTATTCTTCTTATTCTTCATTTAAAAAAGGAAGGATAAAAGATATATGACAGACATGTTGTGTAACAATTATGAATGACTCTCTCTGGGTAGAATTTGTGAAGTCCCCTACTTTGGTTGGAGAGCTCCTTATTTAGACCCTGAGTCTACTTTATTGAAAAAAACTTTTTCTATTATCTCTGGCATCTGACTCTATTTCTGCCTCCCTACTCCTAGTACATTATCTTCTATGGCTCTAATTTGAATAGATCTTGCAAAGGTTATTGACTTCAATGTACTTTTCCTCGTTAATAGTTTAGGAGGTAGAGAGTTGCTGTAAGACTGAATAATCAGTCGGGCACAGTGGCTCATACTTGTAATATTGCTACATGGGAGGCTGAGACAGAAAGATGCAAGTTTAAGGCCAGCCTTGCAACATAGACTTTAAGAAACCTAGTAGCTGGGCGTGGTGGCACAGGCTTGTAATCCCAGCATTTGGGAAGCTGAGACTGGAGGATCTGGGTTCAAGGACAGCCTCAGCTGCTTAGTGAGGCCCTCTGCAACTTAGTGAGACCCTGTTTCCAAATAAAGAAGAAAAAAATAGGATTGGGGCTATAGCTTGGAGGTAGAATGCCCCCGCAAAAAAAAAATAAATAAATAAAAATAAAAAAAGAAACCTAGTGAGATCCTATTTCCAAAAAAAACCAAAACAATTAAAAAGGACTAGAAGTGTAGCCTGAAGGTAGACTGGTAGAATGTCTCTGGATTCAATCCCTACTATCAAAAAATATAAATAAATTAAAGACTGAACAAAGAAAAGCTTTTTTGGCCCAAGAGCAAGGGTTTTCTCTAATACAGTACAATATTCTCAACAGTATTACTCCTAATCTATTGTTTCCAGAAGTCCTGTATACTAATAAACACTTCCAGAATTCTTTCCTATGTTACATTTCTCATGCCTTATATATTTCTTGGTTCCTGGATCCTATGACATTTTTCCTTTAAATTTAATGGTGGCCATATCAATGCTATTTGAAATAGTAGGTGGGAACATTTTTAAATCTGATTTTTTTGTTACATGGACATTACTTGGTTTACTGACAAGAGCAGGTGCTTTTTGAGACTTACTATTTGCAATTTGGAGTACAGATGTAGCTGATTCTCCTAACCTTGTAAGACTTAGGATATTTGTACACTTTCTATTCTATATAATTTTCACTTAAAAATTGTAACTTCTTGTTTAAGCTTGTAAATTTTTTTTCTTATAATACCTTACCAAAAGAGCCAAGAGAAGACAAGGAACACTTACTCTCTACTCCTAGAGCTCTGGCTCAGCAGTCATCAACTGACCATAGACACTTGTTTGGCCAATTGTGCTGCTTCTACATTAAATGTTCTTCAGTTTTCTGGCTCATGAGGTGAAAAGAACTGGAATACATGATCTTTCATCCCACCTGAAGCTGTCAGAATGCATCTCTTAAGTAGAAGAGCTTGATCTTACACAACTTTATATTTCCAGTGTCTGGCCAGTATATTTCAAAGCATAAGTACTGAGTATTTTTTAAAATGAATCTCCTAGGTTAAAGAAATAGCCTTTATATAGCTGACTAGAGCATTAGGAGAATTTTTAAATCTATTCAGTACATTTTTAAGCTCTAAAATGAAAAGTTTGAATGAGTTACCTTCAGCTGAAATATTCTACATTTCTTATGAGCTATCCTCGTTTTCTCTCCTTTTAGCCTTCAGACAACATATTCACAGATTAAGAAACAAAAGTAAAGAGAAATGAAGAAAATAATATACACATTTCCTTCCTCTTTAATTTCTTTTTTTGTCCAATCATTTGAGTTTTTTTTCTTATATTTTTGTATTGTTTTTACAGGGCCAAGGATCGAACTCAGGGCTTTGCGCGTGCTAGGCAAGCACTCTGCCACTGAGCTAAGTCCCTAACCCCTTGTCCATCATTTGAAAGTCTATATAGTTCTCTCTTGCCAAAGTCTGCAAAGAACTTGCAAAGAGGAGTTAAATTACAACCATGTCTTCAGTGAGCTCTCATGAAAATTATGTCTATAAGGTAACATTTTATGTCCTCTAACAGTGATTTGTACAAAGTGTATTGAAAAGAGTTTATCTTCATAATGGAGATCAAGTAAAGCGTCAGACAGAGAGTACATTTGGGTTTCGTTTTGATAATAAATGGGATTTAATAGGAATGAAAATAGAGAGAAGGGCATTTCAGGCAAAGAAACAGCTTGTAGAAAAGACATGAAGTTATGCAAAAGCTTGTCTCAAGACTGAAGATCCATTTGAGTAAAGAAAGTACTGTTTTTTGTATTTTTTTGTATTTTATTTTTTGTAAGAATGGTATTTGATAAGATTGAGATAACATAAATTAGTTTTAGTATTTGTTACTTAAGAATAAATATTTGTGATCTTGAAATTTCTTTTCTCTTAAAGAAGTTTATTGACCTGTTTTTATCCATTACTTTCCCTCACCCTTTTATCTTGTATCTTTAGTAAGAAATAAAAATCTGTAGTTCATGATATTGTGTAGGTATATGCTTGTTTTTATGTAATTTATTTATTACCTTTGGTTACATTTCTTTTCATATAAAGCTTATATGGAATTCTTGAAAACTGATTCCAAGTTTAACACCTAAGATACTAATGCACAATATTTCATGGCCAATGCAGCATTTATGAATCTAGCTTTATTATATTTTCTCTTTGTTTTGATTTATTATCTCTCAGCCAGCACCATAGAAGAAAGAGTAGGTAGTAACATTTAGCATTTCTGAAGAAAAACAAAGGAATTATTTCCTGTCAGAAGGTTCATTGAAGAAGTGGCATGAACACCAGATAGATGATTCTAGAATAGGGGAATCATGTTTGAACAATTGGGAGTAGGTGTTTAGAATCACTGTCAAAGGAAGCATTTGTGAAAGGAAGATCAAGGTTGTCAGCCCAGCTGTAAATTACCAAGAATTGAAAGACTGGCATTAAAAGTATTTCCAGGGCTGACTATTTTTTTGTTCTTTTGGCATTTAAAATTTTTGCATGTTATACTCATCTATCTTACAAACCTGCCTCCTACTTCTAATTAATTCTAGAATCCAATCTCCAGAATCTATTTCCTTCCCACCTACAAGGAGACCGATAAATATTGAAGGCATTTAGTCATCTTGGCTCATGTCCCTCAGGAAGAAAACCTGTGGAATGTCTTAGTGCCGCTGGCTGCAGAAGCCATATGGGAAATAAACTGACTCAGAGGTCCAAGGACAAACATGGGTCTACAGTCTCAGTAGGAAGAGCAAAGAAGAAGAGCTAAATGTCAGGCTTGAGAGCTTGTTTTCTACTTTTAAGCCACAACATGGTAGAGATTGCTGTTGGGTATTTAATATGTGTTTAAAAAGATAAAATAAGATTTTAACACAGCTGTATTCAATTTGCTCTGCACTAGTGGTCTCTGTAGATCTCATGCATTCACCATAGTAATCTTCATTTTCTCTAACACAGTATTCTTACTGGATTTACATTCAAAGATTTTGTGATTTTTTTCCCCCCAAGTAGGAACCTGCTTAGTATTATTAGGCCTTATCTATAAAATGACAACTTTGAAAAAGTCAGTTTCTAAGATCTTGCCCACCTCTAATGTCCTGTGGTTCTGTTGTTTAGTTGGGATGTGATTATGTATAATTTGTGACAATCTGATAGGTGTGGGTGAGTGTCAATCTCTCACGCAAATTTCTGGACAGATTTGTGTCCAATTTCTTGTGCTTGGAATAGGTTAATGGTCCAACAAAATTATTATTATTATTATTATTATTATTATTTTTTTTTTTTGTGCTGAGAAAATACCTACAATTATAGTATTCAGTAAATAAAAACTTACATCTATATATATTCATTTCATGTTTTGTAGGAAAGAAATCCTAACTGAATAGAGTTAAAAATTCTAATTCTAAATCTATTCAGTTAGAATTTCTGCTATCAAATGAGCTTATAGCAAAGTCCGTATTTTTCATGACTTCCACTTGTGTTCTTAGGTCTTCTCGTGCACATTCACATATACTCACCTACCCAGAACACAAATACGCTCAAATGCAAGCACAAACGCATGCTCTTTTCAGGGGTTAAAAACAAATAGATGTCACACACACACACACACACACACACACACATATACACACATACACACATACTTGATATGCATATACTATCATATACATGTCAAATATATATTAAAATTGGTTCAGTCTTTTTAATGTCTCAAATCCATGATTTATACATAGGTTAACTTTGTATTTTCAATAAATTCTTATAGTCTGAAATTATCAGGCAAATACAGAAATGGGTATTGGTTCCTAACTGAATCTCCAGTATCTAAATTGGTAACCTAGACTATACATAGAGCATAAATACTTAACACTGAAAAAAAATCAAGAAATGGGCAATTTAACTAAATGGACATTTTACAAAAGAAGAAATTTAAATGGCTAATAAATATACGAAAAATGTTTTATATCATTAGCAATCAGGGAGATGCAAATCAAAACTCAACTGAGATTCCATCCAACCCCAATTAAAATAGCAATCATCAATAATATAAATAATAATAAATGCTGGTGAAGATGTAGGAAAATAGGAGCCCATAAATGCTGTTTGTGGAATTGAAAGTAGTGCAGCAGCTATGGGAATCAGTGTGGAGGTTCCTTAGAAAACTAGGGATGGAACCATCGTATGATCCAGCAATACCACTCCTGGGTATTTTTTCAAAGAGATTGAAATCAGAATATTATAGTGATACAAGCATATCCATGTCTATAGCCATACAATTCCCGATAGCCAAATTATGGAATTAGTCTAAGTGTCCATCAACAGATGAATGGATTATGAAACTCATATATATATATACATACAATGGAATTCTACTCAGGCATAAAGAAGAACAAAATTATGTCATTTGCAGGAAACTGAATGGAACTCAAGAATGAGATTAGCCAGACACAGAATGTGAAGGGTCATATGTTTTCTCTCATATGTGGAAGCTAGAGAGATATTGGAAAACAAAAAGGACTCCAGATGAGGGAGGAGAAGCCACAGTGGAGAATGGCGAGAACTCGGGGAGCGACGTGGGAGGGGAGATACTTGAAGGGAACAGTTAAATAATGCTATGTACATATATGAAATTATCAATTCTGATCTCAACAACATGTACAAGGAAGGGGAAGGAGTGGGGAGACTTCTAGACTTCCAGGGGGAAACTCACTAAGTGATGTGGGCATATATGTTCCTCTCACTCTGAACCTCATTATGATATATAATTACAATTCACTACTAAAAGTATATTTAAAAAAGAAGTAGTATTTTACATATATCAAATACCTAAATAAGTGAAAACAGATTGTCTAATATGAAGAGTACTAAGAGCAATGAAAGATGAAAGACCAACCTTTTTTTTTTTTGTGGTACTGGGGATTGAACTCAGGGGCATTCTACCCCCGAGCTACACCCCCAGCCCTATTTTTTATTCTTTATTTTGAAACAGGGTCTCACTAAGTTGCGGAGTGCCTCACTAGGTAGCTGAGGCTGGCCATGAACCCGGATCCTCCGGTCTCAGCCTCCCAAATGCTGGGAT
>PVLC010022739.1:0-25545 GCA_004027655.1 Graphiurus murinus
TTTTATTCTATTCCACTGATCTATTTGTTCTTGCCAAGACCCGCTGTCTTGATTATTGTAGTTTTATTGTAAGACTTGAAGTTGGGTAGTATTAGTCCTCCAATGTCTTTCTGGGTCTTTTGCCTCCTCCTATAAACTGTATATTTAGTTTGCTGATATCTACAAAATAACTTGCTGTAATTTTTGCTTTGATTATATTGAATTTATAGATTGATTTAGAAAGAACTGACATCTTGACAGCACTGAGGCTTCATCTGCATTAATATAGAATATGTCTGTATTTTAGTCCTTCTTTGATTTCTTTCATCAGTTTTGTATATATTTTGTCAGATTTATATCAAAATACTTAATTTTGTGGTGTGTTAATGTAAATGTTATTGGGTTTTTAACTTCAGATTCCACTCATTCATTGCTAAGTATATAGGAAAGTGACCGATTTTTGTATACTAACATTATATCCTGCAACCTTTCTACATTTGTGTAGATTTGTTTTATTCAAACTTTTTTATTAGTATATACTAGTGTTTTTTCCCTATGTAAACTATAATGTATGAAGATATTTTCAGATTGTCATTGGTATTTGGTCACAAACCAGTACATATTTTTACTTTGAGTGAAGAATTTTTTCTTCAATGAAAAGATGAAACATCCTTGGTTTTGACATGAAGAACTTCAAATTAAAAATGGCATGACATGATCAATAAATAAAAATTTATATCTTAAATTTCTAAGGGAATAATGAGATATGTACATAAACATGTAACCACAAAAAGCTCTTCTCAATATTGTTTACAACAGTAAAGAAGTGAATATATTTCAATTTTCAACACTATAAGAATGATGCAGTAAATTATTTCAGTATGTATAGGTAATTAAAATATGTTGATGATGTTTGTTAGGTACATCTGTTCACATTTAATGAATATATATATATATATATACATATATATATTAATTTTAAGACTGGTAAAAAACATACTTTTACAAAGTAATGATTCTTTTTGAAATTTGTCCCTTTTTTCCAAAGTTGTTCCTACATTTATGAAATGGCTTACTTAGGCAGATCACTGTATTATATTTACCATGAAGTAATATGAGTATTCTTTAAACATATAACCAAGAAAAAAATCCTGAGAATTAATAATGAATAATGAATTTTTGAGCTTTTTTTTGTGTGTGTGGTACTGGGGATTGAACTCAGGGGCATTCTACCTCCAAGCTATACCACCAGCCCTATTTTTTATTCTTTATTTTGAAACAGGGTCTCACTAAGTTGCAGAGGGCCTCACTAGGTAGCTGAGGCTGGCCGCGAACCCGGATCCTCCAGTCTCAGCCTCCCAAATACTGAGATTACAAGCATGAGCCACCACGTTCGGCTTGAGCAAATATTTTATATTGTGATTATATCAGGGAAGAAGAAATGACAATATCCATATGTCTTCAACTTTTTTTTTGGGGTACTGAGGATCTGGGATCTGGGACAATCTACCTTTGAGCTATACTCCCAGTCTCTCTCTCTCTCTCTCTCTCTCTCTCTCTCTCTCTCTCTCTCTCTCTCTCTCTCTCTCTCTCCATATATATATATATATATATATATTTGGAAACAGGGTCTTGGTAAGTTGCTGAGGATGGACTTGAACCTCTGATCCTCCTGTTTCAGCCTTCCAAGTATAGGGATTATAGGTATATGCCACCATGCCAACCAACCTTGTTTCCAATTTTTATAATCTTCGTTTATTGAGAGCATACCTCTGCCTTTTCAGATGGATGTTTTTATGGGTAGATTTAGCGGAAGCTCCCTATCGAAGATTGTCACCCAATCACTTATTATAATACTATTCACTAGCAAAAGTGATTTACTTAATCTGTTTTCTTGGGTCTAACTGTGAATCAGACTTCTTTTTTTTATTTTTTATTTTCAAATCAAATCCAGTTCTGAATGAGGAATAGTCTTCCCAAAAGCAGAGAAACTTTGAGAGAGCAGCATTCACATTCTGTCTGTGAACATCACCTTCTACAAACAAATCTGACACAAATATGGTCTCTAAGCTATCTGCTTCCCTGACCATCTGTTTGTATGGCATATTGCCCTCACAAAAATGGCACTTCCAATCAAAAAAAAAAAAAAGTACAGTCAAGATAGAACAATCCAAATTCCCTCTTCAAAAACAGGGCTAACATTTCATAGATCTGTGTGCTTAGTTTTGATCTTGGTTTTGGTTTATTTTTGCTCTTTCATCCCCTTGGCTAGAGAGGAAGAGAGTGTATACTAAGTGAATCCTTAAATAATATTGGGAGAGGGAACACTCAGAACAAAAGAAACTGTTACCTCCTCATTAAAACTGGCAATGTGTGAAATTACAAGCATCATTTTGTCAATTGTGATGGTCATTCTCAGCAGTATCATCCACATTTACCAAGTCATACTCCTTATTAAGAAAAACAACCTTAAAAAAGGAAATGAGTTAGAATGAGATTAAGAAAGCCTGAAATGTGCTTCACAGAACATTTTGCAATTAGACATGAGGCAATTCAGGAACATACTAGTAGTGTGCACATGAGATAAAGGAATCAACCAGTACACACTTCATTCAAAGGAAATCTCTTGAAACACATCACTATCCAATCTAACAGAGCAATAGAAATGATCTCAACCAGAAACCTTTTATAATATTGCTTTGGCTTCACGTATTGTTTCTTTCTTTTCTTTGCTTTTTTCTTTACTTTTTTTTCCTTTTCTTTCATCAAGAAGCTCAAGTACCTGAAGCAATGAGTACAAACCTTAATAGGCCTTTAAAGCCAATTGACATTTCTTTTTTTTTTCTTTCTTTTTTTTCTTTCCTCCGAAAAAAATCACATTAAAGTGAAAATATATTTGTCAAAATGTTTGGTGTTTCTCCTTATGCTATGATTACTGAATATTGGCACATTGTAAATTTGAGTTGATGAGAAATAGGACAAATTATTTTCCCCACTAGCCTTTTTTCTGAGAGAGGCAGAGGTTGCAGACTAACTGTAGACCAACTTTCACAGTACTTGCATTCAAATGATATTGTTTATGGTAAAATGCATATTGGCTTTTGCATCAAAACTCTACACTATAAATAATAAAAACATTTCCTGACGCATGTTGCTTCTCTCATAATGTGTACTCTTGATAGATGCTGTTTTTCCCCCTTAAGGTAGATATATTATGTATATCTTAATTAGAGATAGTCCAAGATAGGATTTTAACACTTTGTCTCTTTACCTGAACTACTATATAATATATAATTGAACCCAGTTTGCTGGTGCATGTCCATAATCCCAGTACTTGGGAGGCTAAGGTAGGAGGATTACAGGTTCTTGGTAAGCCTCAACAGCTTAATGAGGCCCTCCACAACTTAGTGAGTCACTATTTCAAGAAAAAAAAAAGAATAGGCCTGGCGATGTATCTCAGAGATAGAAGGCCCCTGGGTTCAATATCCAGTACACCACACACACACACACACACACACACACACACACACACACACACACACGTGCATGCACACAGACACACACGCACAGAGAAATATACTATATAATTAATTGTGCAATATACATTATATGAAGTCACATGGATACATTGTTTAATAGGTCAGTTTCTAAACCTTGACATATTTTCATCAATGCCATCGTTATAAACTGGTAAGATGCAAAAGAATCATTTACCAGTTTATCCATCTGTCCAACCATCTCTGCACTTCATATTTCTTTTAGTTCTAGTGCTAAGCACTGTGAAATGCATCCACACAGTAAACACCATTTGATGGGATGCAGAAGTATGATGCAGTGAAAGGCTGTGAAGTACCTAGGGATATCAAAGCAGGAACTAAGTTCATCAGAAAGACAATATGGGTGTGCGCTCAAACATAAGAGCAGAAATTGAGAACCACACCTTCCATTTTCAAAGGAAGAAAAGAAGTGAAGGTGACACAAACAGATTCGACTGGAGTTAATAATGCACTTGTTTAACATGTCTTATTTGCATAATGGAGTATGATGTAAGGTCATAAATTAAAATCCATATGGGAAAAGGTAAGAATTTTGGAAAGTGAAGACAAGATGTGAAAATGTCTTGTGAGAGAATGTAGAGTGAATTTACTATAGAAAAATAATAGGATCCCAGGACCTTGGAGAAAACCCATTAGACTTATTATCAGTAAAAACTCGTGATCTCTCACCTTCTTGATTGTGTGTTTTCTATAGCAAATATTAGCTCCTGGAAAGTTAGCCGAGTCAGGTTTAGGCTTTGGCAACATAATTGAGGGGATTTTAAAGGAACTATAATAATTATCAATAAAGAATTTAAGCTGGAAAAATAGGGTAGAATAAAGTCAGCAAAGGAATTATCCCAGTTAGTGTTTTGCCATATTTGCAATGTCTGGACAACATGATGATGAATTCTATGATCATTGAAAGTGAGTTTTAGTAAAAAGAGGGTACATATTGAATAATAATGCAAAACACATCCTTTTATAGTTATTAGTTTCCTGTATATTAAAACTAAGGTATGGTCAGAGGCAAGAATTCAATTGCTTATCTATACACTGAGAGCTGTGAATTGCTGTAACTATAGAAATGCATATGTGAGTGTATGTGTATGATATGTGTAAGTATGTGTGTATATATGTGGTTTACTTCTCACTGTCTGCAAGCTTTAGAATATAAAATATTCAAAGAAATAATAGCTATAATGCAAAATTGTTCCTCCAAAATCCCACAAATTTAACAATATGGTACAAATAATTATCAGAAAATTTTATTCATATGATAAAAATGAGTTCAGTAAAACTTATTCTTCTAAGATGAAGTGATTGTAGCAAAAATATTTCAGTTTAAGGCAATGAGTTGATAATTATGCATATTATTATCAAAATATCCCCAAATCACAAAGAATAATAAATTAATAAAAAGATACAGGGAGCTATCTCAGTCTTCTGAAAAGGAGCTTCCCTAAAGATAAATAGCAGGTCATTCATTAGAACCTGCTCATTAATCCTAAATCTAACTCTTTACTGAATGAAGTCCATTTGATGTTCTTAATCTATAATACTGCATTTCATTCAAAAGTTCATTTTATTCTACTATAGGAAACATTGTTGCCAACCACTTATAGTCCAGCTTACTGAAGAATCTTTGTACAGGTAGAAAAAAATTCTAATATGTAATATGTTAGATAGATATTTTTATTCCTCAATTTTTAAAACAATCTCAAAAGCCCTTAAAACATAAATAAAACTTTATTTCACAATATTATACTTAAAAGTACTAATCTCCAAACCCCACTTACATCACTAAAGTTAACAGTAATTTCTCTCCCTACTAAAATTAACCTCTGGTACCAACAGAAGTAATCAGTTTAGTATATGATATAATAAAAAATATAATTTTTAATCATGAACTATCTTAATTTCACACAATTTTTTAAATTTAGAAAGAACAAAATACCAGTATATTTGCACTTTTTAAGGAATTAATTATTTTATATTTAATGAAAAACCAAATTTAATATATAAAATATAAAATGAATGCAAATTCAAAGATGCAAAGAATATGTTTGATAATTGTTTCTTTTGTTTTAAATTCTTTTTTTTTTTTTTTTTTTTTGCGGTACTGGGGATTGAACTCAGGGGCATTCTGCCTCCGAGCTATACCCCCAGCCCTATTTTTTTATTCTTTATTTTGAATCAGGGTCTCACTAAGTTGCAGAATGCCTCATTAGGTAGCTGAGGCTGGCCAAGAACCCAGATCCTCCGGTCTCAGCCTCCCAATTGCTGGGATTACAAGTGTGGGCCATCACACCCGGCTTAATAATTGTTTATTTTAGACAACTAGCACTCTATAATATGGAAAATAATATAAAGAGTAGTACGGAATAGTTTACTGGTTAGAAAAGATTGATCTTTTTAATTTTATACTTTACATAGATTTTTCACATTGAGATAGTGAAAGAGGTTGGATAACATATTGTCCAAAACAAGGATAGTAAAATATGTCTCTGAAATGCTTTTCCATTCCCAAGAACCTAGCCAAGTCAAGGAAACAAAGTGTGATCAGACCAGAATGTCCAGGTAAGTGTTAACTTGAAGTTCTCTCCTCACCCCCCTCTCTCTTCCTACCTCTCTCTCTCTCTTTCTCTCTCTCTTCCTACCTCTCTCTCTCTCTCTTCCTACCTCTCTCTCTCTCTTCTTTCTCTCACTTTCCCTTTTTCTCTCATATTGAAAACTAGGGCAAACTAGTGTTTATCTGTAGAAGTTTCTTTCATGTGCATAGTCCAAGACAGCTATTCCTTAAAATGTTAGTCACACAATTAAACAACTTAAGTTCATGATATCATTGCTTATGTGGTCCAACCTATAAAACTCCCCTTCCTGTGGTAACTGATCCAGAACAGAGAGCTGTGGAAAGAATAAATGCTAATTATCCAGGCAACTACCACTGGGCTTTCTGTTGAAGCACCATGAGGGATGGAGGTGGTACTTCTCTAGACCATCACCACTGGACCTTCCATCTCAGCCAGTGTCAGTAAGCCTTATGTCTCCCACATCATCTCTGGGTATTATTTTAGTCTCTCGGCAACCTATCACATTGCCCAAACACAACTGGGCTATGCACCTGAGAGTTAGACATCACATAAAATAGGAAAAATAAAAATAAAATTTTGTGAATGGATTACTAGGATTTTATGCAAATGATAGTTCCAGAAATAAGCCTCTAATCCTGAAGTAAATTAACAAATTAGCAATAGCTTTACTTCCAGTTATGAACACAACCTGACACCTTATTTTTTGTCTATAAGTGATGTGTGTATATATACATATATATATGCATATGCATATATATACTAATATATACATATATACTAATATATATACATATATACTACTATATATATACTACTATATATATATATATATATATATATTTTTTTTTTTTTTTAGTACTGCGATTTGAACCCAGGAGCATTCTATCTCCCAGCTACAACCCAGCCCTTATATTTTTTGTTTTGAATCAGGATCTCAGTAAATTGATGAGGGGCTTGCTGAGTTGCTGAGGCTAGTTTTGAACCTTCTATCCTCCTGTCTTACCTCCCCTCTCCTGAGGTACTGGGAATACAAACATACATTCACCATACCAGCTGTAAACAGTAATTTTAACAAACAGAAATCTAGGTTGATAACATTTACTGTTTGAAATCCAGGCAAATAGCAAGTGCTGCAAACATTAGCCTTTTTAGATATAAAATTATCAAGTAGGAATAGCCTCAGAGAGTTCCCTATTTCCTCATACTTTAAAATAACTTCTTGCATCCCCATATTCAGTTCTGTTCTGAAACTTTCTCTGGAAACTATATTTTTGAAGCCAAACCATCAAGGTATAACATTGAGGCCAATTTTAGAGATACTCCAAGAACACATAAATAGCTGAGTTCAAACATAAAGGCTGGCAGAACTACACATGGAGACAGAAAATAAATGGATCTATTTTGTGGAAAGAGAGCAGCCTGAGAGGGCGGGGAATGAATTCTTGGATAGCAACAGAAGATCAACTTATTTTCCTGTTCCTTTGATTCTTCACTCTATTGCTCTGCATGGATCACTGCCCACCCTACTTGATTTGGAGAAGAAAAATAGTACTGCCTGCCCCTTGCTAACTGTTAGCTGTAAAATTCTACCAGGGAAATGCTGGGGCTAGGGTCTGTTGGAGAGAAGACAATGCAAGGAACACATGTGACTCCAAACATGTCATGTCCCACCCCTTGGCTTCTCACATCTCTCACCTATGTTAGAGTTTGGATAAAAAATGTCCCCCAGAGAAGCTCCTGTGTTAGGCTATGCAGTCCAGTTTGGGGCTGGAATGTAGCTGAAGGAGGTGGATCTTTGGTAGCAAGGCCTTGGGGACTTTATCTATCCCTGGCTGCTCCTTTTCCTCTTTCTACTTCCTGGCCACCATGAGGTGAGAAAAACTTTTCTTCTGCCATCCATTGAAGGACTGCCACTGTGGTTTCTGCTTGGAGCAGGCTGTTTGTGGACTGACCCCTTCCAAATAAACCTTCCTTCCTCTAACTTGTGCTTCCAAATAAGCCCCAAATAAACCTTCCTTCCTCTAACTTGTGCTTGGCAGGTATTTTGGTCACGGTGATAAAAAAAGTTCACGAAACACCATGGATTAGATTATTTGAACTGTGGACAATAACTCTAAGGAAAAGTGAAATATCCACAGATAGAATCAGAAGGAATGTCTCTGAGCATCAAGAGGGGGAAATATCTGCTCCCTTACACACAGCAAGTTGTCCATGATCAACAGAGTATTCCCACACTGGACTTGGGCATTTCATGCATCCCTTAAATGCACATTATCTTACAAAGAAATTGCCATTTTCAAATATTTTTTGCATTTCCAGAGAGAAGAAAAAAAAATATTGGAGGATCACAGCTACTAAGAAAGAGAAAACTGACCAAGACTCCTTAATGTTTCCTTCAGCTTGAGGGAAGTTTAGACAGATTTCTTCTTGACTCTAGGCCCCTAATTACTTCAGAAACCCTCTTATTATAAATATTTCCTTTGTTACCTTGATATGTAAATATTTTTAGAAGGCTTAACCAGTTTTATAATCCAAGAATACATTCTTTGAGGACCTGGAAAGTATCTCTTTAAAATGTAAACCACAGAGAACATGGTTCCTCAATTCTCCAGTTTCTTTGGGATGAAAAGAGTCAAACTTCAGCAAGTGCCTTGTTTCAAGTTCTAAACTACTTCCTATCAAAAAAGGATGTATGTCCTCTGTGTAAAGCCAGTTAATAAATGCAAGTTGTATCAAACCTCCCTTTAATTCCACTTTTTAAAAATATGTTTTTATTGGTGCATTGTAAATATACATCACAATGAGTTATACGGTTGTTACTGAACTCTGCTACTTTTGTTTCAGAAGAGTTATTGAGACCAATAGTTTGGTTTCTCTCTCTTATTGTAAAAGTCTTGAAAAGAATCTCCTTGCCTGCTTAACATTGTCTATGCAATAATATTTTCATTGACACACATAAGGAAAAATAAGGAGGACTGACAGATCAGACAGTATTTTAATTCAAATAAACCTAAAAGTAAATTTCATGTGATGGGGATAGATATGAAATATGTGAAGAAAAAAATAGCCACAAAATCCTCTAAGTGGAATCATTGGGTATTCAAAATATAATAATTAAAATAAATTATTCAGTGGAGGAATTAAATAGCAGTAGATACAGCCTTAGGAGAAATTAGAAAGCAAAAAAAGAAGATAAAAAAATCATTCAGAGTATCATAAGGAAGAAAAACACTGGAAAACATAAAATAAATTTGAGATATAGAGATGAAATTGCTACCTTTCTGATGCATGCCTCAAAAAGAGGAAAAATAGAGAATCATAACAAAATATAATTGGAAATGCATAACAAAATAACACCTTAAAAATGTCATAGGCCTAAAAATTAACAAAACAAACTATTAACAATCCAAGCATAAATATGAACCCATGAGAAAATCTATGAAATACTTATATACACAATATGTTACATGACAAAATTTTTGCAACTTACTAATGCAGTGCTTAGAGGAGAAATAAAGCTTTGAATACATTATTTATAAAAAGACAGAAATAGACCTTGAATATATTATTTATCAAAAAAAAAAACCATAAAAAGGAAGAGTTACAAATTCAACCCTACAACCGGAATAAGGGAATAGAAGAACATCAAAGAAATATAAAAGAATAGAATAATAAAATACAAAGCAGTATATGAAGAAAGAATAAAACCAATCAGGAAAACAAAAGATAGCATTTTTTTTTTTTTTTTTTTTTTTTTTTTTTTGCGGTGCTGGAGATTGAACTCAGGGGCATTCTACCTTCGTGCTATACCCCCAGTCCTATTTTTTACTCTTTATTTTGAAACCGGGTATCACTAAGTTGCGGAGTGCCTCACTAGGTAGCTAAAGCTGGCCATGAACCCAGATCCTCTGGTCTCAGCCTCCCAAATGCTGGGATTACAAGTGTATGCCACCATGTCCGGCTAAAAGCATTTAAAAATATTGGATAAATTAAACAAACCTCTTGCAAGATTGACAATGGAAAATAAAGGAAGTAGTACAAATAAAGGATCGTATTAAAAAGCTTGAATAGATAAGTAAAAACATTTTTAAAATTAGAAAAACTACATTTCTTGAAAAATACCAAAAGTCAAAAGTATATAAGGGTTTAGAATAAAATAGGTGAAAATTAGATACTAAAAATTGGTGTAGTAGTCATAATCTATGTTGCCAAAATTAATCTCATGTCTACATAATATTTTAGATAATTTCCAGCAGACTTTCACGCATTTGGCTGAATTTTCATTTGTTGATAAAGATAATTTTTAAATAATTAAAAAGATGAATAAGATGTGTCCATTTCAGAGTATTAAGAAGAAAGCTTAGGAAAACAACTATAGCCTAGTCAATATGTAAATACACATGATAGAATTTAATGAAAGAATTTAGTTTGTTCTACAAAACAATGCATCAGTTATTATGCAATAGGATCAAGCAGGACATCATCACCTCTTCCCTGCAAAATTGCAACTTCTCTTGATTTTACTCTCACCTCCACTTAGTCTACTGTCTATCCAACATTGGTCCTTTTAAAGCAGGTCTAGCATCACACCACTCTTCTACCTACAACCCTTTTGTCTTCCTATTTAATTTATAATAACCAAAGTCCTTCAAAGGGCACACAAGGTGTTGCACAGTTTATCCTTTCCCATTATATGTCTACCTTCATCTCCTGTCTCCACCACCCCACTGTGTCTTCCGCTCTGCTTCAGGAATCCTTGTGATTTTGGCTACCTGTTCCTTCTGCCTGAAACTCTTCTATGTACTACATTGGTTTGTCCCTCATTTATTCAAGTTTCTTTATAAATATCACACTATCAGAAGGTATTTATGATACTACATGTATAGAGAAAAGCAGTTTAAAAATGTGCAAATCCCCACATACCTTGCCATTTGCTGTCCAAGTCTTTTCTCCCTCAGCAACTTTTGCCATCTATCACCATGACAGCAATTGCTTTGTTTTGTTCATTGTAATGTGTCAAATTCAATAGAGAAAATAGATAAGGATACAAATGGAAAATATATGAAAATCCAAATGGATAAAAATTACATAGGAATGAGTTTAAGAGCATAGACCCTGGAACCAAAGAGGATGAGTTAAATCTCACCTCCAACATTCATTAGTGTTGTGCTTAGACATAGAATGTCCCCTGAAGAGCTCTTGTGTTAATGTTTAGAGTTAATACAATTAAGTCTAGGGGCTACAATCTCATCAGTGTATAAATCCATTAGATTTCCTAGATTGTAACCTAGGCAGGTGGGGTGTGGCTGGGGAAGGTGGGCCCCTAGGGATGTGTCTCTGGAGTTTGCTTTTGTCTTTGAATTCCTTCTGTGCTTGGCTTCTTGCTTCTGGCTTCCATGATGTGAAATCAGAACCTTTGTGCTCCCCTCTTTTTGCTTTCTACCGCCATTTCCTTAGCATTTCAGACCCCAGCCTCATATGGGCTGAAACCCCAAATCTCAAAAAACTGTGAGCAAATAAATCTTTCTTCCTCTAAGTTGTGTGGATAGTTGTTTTGGATTACAGCAGTTAGATTGTTGACCAAGACAATTAGCTGTGTGGTATAGAATGGATTACTTAACTTCTCTTAAATTTCCAGCTACATGAGATTAAACTAGGAGGATGTAATTTATAGGTGGATTACTAAAGTCTATAATGAGGGCTGACTGAATTGATATAAATTAAGGATTTAGAAGTTGTTATAATTCAGAGCCTGGCATGGTGGCACACGCTTGTAATCCCAGCATTTGGGAGGCTGAAACCAAAGAATTCAGGTTCTTGCCCAGCCTCACCTACCTAGTGAGGACCCCCACAACTTAGTGAGACCCTGTTTCAAACTAAAGAATAAAAAATAGGGCCTGGGAGGATAGCTCGGAGGTAGAATGCCCCTGAGTTCAATCCCCAGTACCGCAAAAAAAAAAAAAAAAGTTGTTATAATTCAGGTATGAAATGTCTTTGAAAGACTCCTGTATTGAAGGTTTGTTCCCCAGTGTAGCAATGTTCAGAAATGGAGCTTTCATAGGTAATTGGATCATGAGAGCTCTTAGCTCATAAATGAATTAATCCACTGATACATTCAGAATTGAATGGACTATTGGGATGTAAGAGAAACTGTAGGATATAGCACTTAGTTATCTCCTGTCCCTGGTCCCTTCTTCATCTCTCCCTGTTTGATTTCTAGCTGTGATAAGGTGACCAGCCCTGCTCCATCATACCCTCTGCACCACGATCCTCTGCCTCCCCACAGGCCCAGGGAATGGAGCCAGCCAAACAAGGATAAAACCTCTGAAACTATGAGCCAAGATATATCTTTACCCTGGTAAGCTGATTTTACAGATATTTTGTCTCAACAAGGAAAAGGGTACCTTGCATGGAAGGGTACCTGGATTATAGCAACTGCCATATAAACATTTGTTAAATAAATAACATAAAAGGTAATGAAATCAGAAGGAATAGGAGAAATTCTAGTTTATATCAAACCAAAAAAATGAATTTCCTGTAATTAGAAATTAGAAAGCCAGATAGTATGAAATTTTGATTCAGAATAAATGAAAGAAAACTAGAATGTAAATACTATAAACAATTTGGAGATGCCTGTGACAACCTTCATGAAAGTTGAATATACCTATACCCCATGACCTACTGCCTTTTAAAAATATTGACAAAATACAAATACATATATATATATATATATACACACATATATAAATATTATAATATATATCACACAGTGATGCATTTTATTGAATACTAATAAAAGTAAGACAAGTAGAAGATACACTAGAAAAAATTTTTTAGGGATAGAGACAGCTCCATGGAAACATTCTAATATTCAACATGTGAATGGATGGCTAGGGAATGAGGTAGAGTAAGATTTGGGATGAGACAAAAAAAAATTGAAGAAAAATGATTTTCACTAACAACAAAGAAACTAGAGAAACTAGATATGATGATGGGAAAAACATTAAAAAACAAAACTAGGACACCATGATTATCCTAAATCATGTTCTCGTTTTTATTTTTCTCACGGCCCTCCATATAGGATCAGCCCACAGCATTATGGATGTCTCTAGAACAAAAAAAAAAAATTTTATAAAGATTAAAATATTTCTTTTGGCAAAAATAGCAAAAAGAGAAGAAACTTACAAATGTGAAATTTTACATTTTCCTCTTATATTCTCTTATTCATTGTTTATGCCTAATGATTCTAACTTGAATACAAATGATCAGAACTCATATTAATAACTTTCTACAAAAAAAAAAAGATGCAAAAATTGGCCATTTTCCACTGTAGGAAGTGTCCAATTCAATGACTTGTCTCTGGAATATAACCCTATATTCCTAGGTCTCTCTTACCTCCACCTCTGTAAATAAACTTCTATGTTCCCTTAAAAATGCAAAAAGAGAAGCCAGCTTCTGAAAGTTATTGAGACTTTCAGCAACTTAGTGAGACCATGTTCCAAAATAAAATAAGGCTAAGAGTATAGCTCAGTGGTAGAATGTCCCTTGGTTCAATCCCCTATACCACAAAAAGAAAAAAGAAAGAGAGAAGGAAAGGATAAAAAGAATATTCTAAACAACCATTGAAAAAAGAGATAGGAAGTTCAAGAGCGATCAAGATTATCTTTCAATGAAATCACATTGATACTATATAAGAAATTAAATCTAAACATTTGTATGGAATTTATAATTCTTCCACTCAGTAAATAACTACTGAGCTTTTTCCAAGTTCCAAGTAGCATGCTATGCCAGGAAATAAGGTCTAGATATCTGGACTTTGATTTTAGAGAGTTCAATTTTTAGTCACTGTTTATATACTTTAATTAACTACATGGACAAATTAATTCTTTATTCTATAAATTTCATTGGAATAATTTTATCTCCTTACTACTTAGTTTTTTTATGGTATTTAAATCTAAAATTACTGAAAATATCTTGATATATGTATATTAACTTAAATATTTAATAGTTAAGTAAAATCTTTCTTATTTAAACAATATTTTTCTTCAGGCTTAGAGTCTAGTGTGCCATCTCACACATCTTTCTTTTATTTCCATTGAAATAAACAGAAAAATACATTAGAGCTTTTCAGACTAATTGGGGGAAATGCTAGACTAAATTAGTAAAATGTTTGAATTATGAATCATTGTGTAATAATGTTATTGTTTTCCTTTCAATCATGTATATTGAAGTTTTCAAGAGTTCTTGATACGAGAGTGACGCCTCGGACTTGCTATCTTCTTGTCTCAATCTCCCAAGTACTGGGATTACAAGCCTGTGCCACCATGCCTGCCTTTAAATTGTGAGATTATTATAAAGCAAAAGAGGAAGAATATGCGGAGGCTTTGGCTGAGCAGTTTATTTGAGATGGACAACTGGTGTGTTTGAGAGGGGAGCAGGAAGAGTACAGTTTGAAACAGGTCAAGTTTGGAATGTGAATTTGCAATTGAGGTGGAAATGTTGAGCTAAGAGCTGAAGATATTTGTCTGAATTTGAGGGGCAGAAGTGCAGCTAGAGATACCTGTTTGGGAGTCAAATTTTCTCATTTCTCAATTGAGGGTACTAAAGTGAGTAACTGAAGACTCATAGTATTTAAGAGAGTCATATATCTATATATCTATAATTGACATGTTTATGTACAAGTACATGTCTCTACAGTGATATAAAAATGGAATGCTATAAAGGACTTGAGATAAGGGCAGTTATAATTGGAAAAAAGCTTTCTATAAATCTTCTACTACAGACATGGCCACAAGTATATGAGAAAGTGGTTGAAACGATAACAAAGATGATTGTTTTAAGAACAAAATCCCTCTAAATTTAATTTTTGTAACTTAGTTCAAAAGTATAGATTAAAGACATTTAAATTTAAAATATCTAAATTTTATTATTTAATAATTAAATTTTCAATATTTCACTTAAAAAATGAAATGCTAGAAATTTAGCTGGAAAAATCATTGATGTTTTAGAGTTTATTATGAAAATATGAACAAAAAGGAATATTCCTGAAGACACATACTAGACACAGTTGATACCACAAAAGATGGAGGCAAAGATTTAGATTAATTTTTAATACACTGTCAAAAGTTGGGGTAAATATGTATTGACTTCTTTAGGAATGGTCAGACAGAATGAGGTATTAGCTTAACTGTGTTCATGGAGTCATTGTCAAAATGAAGAGTCACTGGTATCTAAAAAGAGTACAATGTCCTTCGAAATAGAAATGGATAATCTATAAAGATGTAATGCTTTATTTACTTAAAGCTTTTGCATAGCTAGTTATTTCAGAATTCTTTATAATGCTATTGGCAATAAGTTTCACTACTTAATTTTCTACACAAACATGCATACACTAGACATCCAGAGGCAAAGAGATGGTATGAATAAGTCAGATGAAATAAATTGTTTTGCTAACATAAAAACAGAAGTAGCTAATATCCAGTCAAATATACTATAGCTTAGCCACCTAGAAGATATATATATATATATGTAAATTGCACTTCAGTTTACTAAAACAAGATAAAAATATACACTACTCAATTGCAGATACATAAACTGAAAGAACATTTATATTTACCATACAAAACAAATCCTAAACCTTTTTGTTTTGAAACAGGATTTTCTTAAGTTACTAGGGTCTGATTAAATAAATTTCTGAGGCTGGATTCAAACTTGAGATCTCCCTGTCTCAGTTTCCCAATTACTGGAATTATAGGTATGTGCCACCCTATCCAGCTATAATATTCGTTTTAATTCTTAACACTTGAAATATTTTTTTAAACTTGGAGCAATGCAATTACTTAAAAAAGTGTTCTCTTGGGAAAAGGATGATGGTGTATGTTGCTTTTGCTTTTTTTTTTTTTTTTTAACTCTTTATTTCTTCCCCAGATAATAAAGGTGGGTAAATGAGGGTTTTCAATAAGGAACATTTTCTTCTCAACTTCATCTAAAGTAGACTACTACTTGCAAATATGGCTGTGTGTGTGTGTGTGTGTGTGTGTGTGTGTGTGTGTGTGTGACTCCAAATTTATATATGTTACCTCATTCCTTGGAATAAAGGTTGCAGAAGATCTTGACCTCAACTCCTATATTCCATATCTACCTTTTATAAGATTTAGGCTTCTGAAATGCAGTCTGCTGGCCCCTCCAGAGAGGTAGATGTGCCATCTTTTCTCTGCTCTCTGCCATGGGAATCATTATTGCTTTCAACAGCTATAGAGAGCCCTTCCACTTATTTGCCTACAGGGCATTTATGGTCTTCTAGCTTCCTCAGAAAGAAAATTGATGCATTGTTTCAGGTTGTCATTTTATATTTTGGATAATTTCTTTTTCAGAAAGGATGAAAAATTTGTTAATATCCTGATCTTCAAGTTGAAAATATGAGATGTAGCATTTCTGCAAACATCTCTCAGCTTACACAGTCCCTTGCAAGGAACCCAGAACTCAAGGATGGAACTCCACATGATGTTGTCAGGCCAGATATGGAAGGTCACTTCTTGACTACAACCCAATTCTTTCATATTTGAGGCTTATATTGTTCTTCAAGAATAATATGTACAAGTAATTCCATTTAATAGAGTTTTGTACATACCAGTTTCTCTCATATTTTGGGTTTAATCATATCCACAGATAGAGAAACGGTGGAGTTAATTCAATGGTGTCTCCTGCTAATCTGGAAAGTATTGCACTAAACTTAATTTTCTAAGACATTTTTTTCAAAACCACTTAGATACAGATCTAGCTACAAATGTACTCTCTAAAGCCCCATCTGAAGTACTTTATCACAATTAGCATTAGTGTTCATTCACACTATGCAGATAATGCCAGAATATTCAGTGAGCTTTTTAATTAAAAAAGTGACTATAAATGATATACAATAACCAAGCAGTTGACACACAGTAATTACATTGTTATCATTGGTTCTCCTGAGATTTTTACAATGGATGCTGAGATGTCCCAAGAACCTCTTTATATCAGTAAGTACAATAAGGACTAACTCAAATTAAAAGAGATTACTATAGCAATTGCTTCCTTTTCAGGGAAATTGTATGGCTTTTTAGCTACTGTTTGTAAAAATCTGCAATTATAGTAATATTTTTTTCTCTGTGCAGTTCAATAGCTAACAATAATCATCTGCTGGAAGACTTCAGTGAAAATGTTCTAGATACTTTTAAATTATTTACAATATTAAAAAGTTCAAGCAGTGGATTCAATATTTCCTCATAAAAATTCTAAAAAACTCCTGATCATGCCCCTCTGACACAAATAAATGCAAGTATGTACACACAGAAACATGCTTACACATACGTGTACACACATGCATACACACAAGTGTTTCAACTTCTATGTAACTAAATTCTAACATTCTATGTAACTAATTACTAGCCGGGCGTGGTGGCCCACGCTGGTAATCCCAGCATTCGGGAGGCTGAGACCAGAGGATCCGGGTTCGAGACCAGCCTCAGCTACCTAATGAGGCACTCCACAATTTAGTGAGACCTAGTTTCAAAATAAAGAATAAAAAAATAGGGCTAGGGGTATAGCTCAGAGGTAGAACGCCCCTGAGTTCAATCCCTAGTTTCGCAAAAACAAAACAAAACAAAAAACTAAACTAATTCCTAATTTCTTCCATTGTGAAGAAATAAAGAGGAAAAAAAGCAAAAACAACACACACCATCATCCTTTTCCCAAGAGAACATCTTTCAAGTAATTGCCCCAAGTTTAAAAAAATCTTCCCAGTGTTAATGAATAATTCCATCATATAACTTCCATTACATAAAATATTATTCTTTTCTGCTTTGTTTTCTTAAAAAAAATATAGACCTGGGGAGAAACACACCACAAGTGCTGTGTGTATTTATGTTTCTATTACTCTGAATTTCATTGTGATGTATAATTACAGTGCACCAATAAAATAAAAAGATAGATATATCGCCAGTGATTAGATACTATGGTATCTCCTGAGGCAGATTTTTTAAATTACTATAGCTCCTTCATATTAACTTACCATCCTCAACCCAAGTACTGATGTAATTTTTTTCAACTATGACTTTAATCATGTCATTTCACGTTTAATGTCATCCAAGCATCTTCAGTTCTATTTTCCATAACAGAGTATTCAGCCACAAAATGGTTCCTTTCAAACCGAGCATGGTGGTGCACGCTTGTAATCCCAGTACTTGGGAGGCTGAGACCGGAGGATCAGGGTTCGCGGCCAACCTCAGCTACTTAGTGAGGCCCTCAGCAACTTAGTGAGACTCTGTTTCAAAATAAAGAATAACAAATCTGGCTGGGGATGTAGCTGGAAGGTAGAATCTCCAGTACCACAAAAAAAAAAAAAGGTTTCTTACATCTTGTCCCCTCCTTTGTCATTCTGTCTGTTCATGGTTCATGTCTAACCTCAGCTCTATCTTTCTCCTGCAAGGTATACATTTGCTTGGAGCACCTTCACATTTCACTGTCTTCTCACTTCACTCATCTTCATTGATTTCTCTCTACTTTGTAGTTAATGTTGGAGAGTGAGTGAGCACCTGTCTCCACTCTTTTGTAAAGTGTTCCATGACCTGTTAGCTCCCAGCATGCTCTGCCTCTTGACTATTTCTTAACGTGTTTAACCTTTGCAATGTACAATTATTTCATATGTATTTCTCCAATTATATTATGATTGCACAGAAAGCAGAGGTATACTTATCCTCTCAGTCAGAAAATGTTCAGGGCACAAGTTGTAATAAACGCAGTTGATTTATCTATTGTGGGCCAGTTTTCTTTGCACATTGCTTAATTGATGATAGCATTTAAATTAAAAGTCTGGGTAAAGATATTTGGTCATAGAATCTTTCCCTTCGTCTTGACATTCAATGAGGTATCTATGCATAAGGTTAATACAGCTTAAAATATATCCATAAGGATTATAGATGTTATTCCTGGAATAATAAATGCTAAGAGAAGCTTACTGTTCACATTATTGTAGTTCATACAGTTAATATTTAGAAATATATATATATATTAATATTTTAGCTTACTTAAACAGGCAATATTGGTTCTGGGCTAAGTGGACAAGTTGAGAGTCAGAGCCATGGATTCTCTACTCGTTTGCAGTATAGCCATAGAAAATCCCTCCATGTCAGTAAAATTTACTGTATTCATCAACTCATGCTACTACCAGGAAACACCAGAGTCTGGGTAGCTCACACTTCCAGATGCTTGCAAGTGCAAGATCAAGGTGCAGAGAGACTCTCTTCCTGGTGAGAGTCCACCTCCTGGTTTGCAGATTTCTGCCTTTTTGGTGAAATTTCACATAGAAGAAAGAAAGAATTCTGGTTTTATTCTTCTTTCTATAGGGCCACTAATTCTTTTTTTAATTAATTAATTAATTTATTTATTTATTGCTGTACTGGGGATGGAACCTGGGGGCATTCTACCTCTGAGTTATGTCCCCAGCCCTATTTTTTTTTAATTCTTTATTTTGAAACAGGGTCTCACTAAGTTGCAGAGAGTGCCTCACTAGGTAGCTGAGGCTGGCCGTGAACCCCGATCCTCCCGTCTCAGCCTCCCAAATGCTGGGATTACAAGCGTGCGCCACCACGCCCGGCTACTAATTCTTTTAATAAGAACTCCACACTGATGGCTTTAGGGCTTCAACATAGTAATTTTGGGGAGACACCTCAGCCCCACCTCATAACACTACTCATTTATTAAGTGAATATATAGGAGATTTTCAGGAATATCTTTTTTCTTTTTTAAAATTGTATTGGTGCATTGAAATTATACATAACAGTGAGGTTCAGTGTGTTAAAACATACATGCACACAGCTCTTTTCATATTTCCTTCCACTTCTCACCCTGCTCCCCCTTCCTTCCTTTCCTAGTATTATTTGAACGGTTTCTTTCCCTAGTCCTCCCTCTTCCCCTCTCTAACTCTCACTCTTAACCTCCTTCAACTACTCTACCAATCTACCTTTGTGTTAGCTTCCACACATGAAAGAACATATACCACCCTTGACTTTGTGACACTGATTAATCTCACCTAGTCTGATATTCTCCATTCCTTTCTGTATTTCCTAAAGAACTGAACTCAGAATATTATAGTGATGTATGCATATCTATGCTTATAGCAGCACGATTCATAATAGCAAAATTAAGGAACCAGACCACGTGCCTGTCAATAAATGAATGGATAAAGAAAAATGTGATGTATTCACCCAGTATAATTTTACTCAGTCATTAAAAAAAGGTATATTATTTGCAGGAAAGAGAATGGAACAAGAAATTCTTAAAGAAGACCTAAGACTCCTTGGCAAAAAGCCTTGCCTATTTGTACTCTAAGTACTTCCACTCTTCCCTGTGACCACTCATGCCTCCTGCAGGTATCTCAGATCACGTTCAAATTTCACCTTCTGGGCAGAATCTTTTCTTACCAATCTTACTAAAAGACATTCCACATTCTTTCTGTTTCTTATCTTCCACCTCCTACTGTTCGATATTTTCTGTTAAT
Organism: Graphiurus murinus; assembly: GCA_004027655.1. NCBI lineage: Eukaryota > Metazoa > Chordata > Mammalia > Rodentia > Gliridae > Graphiurus > Graphiurus murinus. The sequence continues at coordinate 20,643 of PVLC010022739.1, forward strand.
ACATTTATTTACTTCTGGATTGTCTTCTGTAATAAACATTAAACTCTGTAAAAGCAGAAACTCTGTTGCTAAATCCCCAGTGTCTAAATCGTGTATGGCTCAGAGTGAACATATAGTAAATATTTGTAGAAGAATTAATTGATGAATTAAGAAATTAGTATTTAATATCTCACACATTGAAGCATTCAATAATTGGTGTCTCAGTGAATTGTTTACATATAGTAGGATTAATTATCTTAACTTTAACAAAATCACTGTCTTTCAATCCTGAACCTTAAGGGATATGATGAAAATTCTGAAATAAGAAAGACATTTTCATATGACCCTATTTGTTCCTTTATATATTTTTCCTAATCAATTCACCATCTTTTTTAAATTGCATGTATTCAAATACAAGTAGCCAAGCATGGTAGGACACACCTGTAATCCCAATACTTGAGAGGCTGAGGAAGGAGGATTGAAGGTTCAATGACAGCCTCAGCAACTTAGCAAGCCTCTCAGCAATTTAGCGAGACCATTTCCAAACAAAAGAAAAAAAAAAAAAAAAGGGCTGGGGAGTGTAGCTCAGAAATAGAGGCCCCTGACAAATAAATAAAATATAAAGCAAATGTATTTTCATAAATATGAAGATGAATGTTATGAATGTTTATACATAAATGGTTAAAATGGTTTGGGATTTGCTAGTACATAATTATACTTTCTCACAAAATAAAAATGCCTTCAGATCTTAAGGGAGCCAATGACCTTATTATTAGAGGAAGGGTATGAGGACTGTAATGCCTAAAGGGAAGGGGACAGTAGACACCATATCCCTAAAAAACACCCTTTGTATTTCAGAAACCCTAGCTAAATTAAAGAGACAGTGAACGTCAGCCTAGTCCAGAAGTCCAGATACATATTTTCTTGAAAAACATTGGCTTTACTTTATGCACACAGAGAAGTAGGGCAAGCTAGTGTTATCATAGAAAGCTACTTTCTTGCATTTATGCTAGGACAGTTGCTCCTTGTGATGCTGTTCATACAAGCAAAGTAAACAAGCCTGATTCTGATGACATCATTATCTCTGTAGCCTCACATAGAAAACCCATCAATGAGTGGGGACAGATGTGGAACTGAGGGTACCTTGGAGGAAATATGTGTCACTCATTCAGCTCGCTGCCACTGGACAAAACACTGTGAGGAAGAGGATGCATTGCTTGGGAAAACATCATGAGGGACAGACAGAGGGGCAACTGGTTCAGCCTGTCACTACTGAAGTCTTGTTGAAGCAGTCACTCATCGCTTGCAATCTTTTTCCTATAAAACATATAGCTCCTAGGTTGTCTCCGGGCACTTTCCTCACTATCCTGGTACAACTGGGCAGTGGATGTGTTAGGACAGAGCAGAATATCAGCATCATACGTTAAAGAAAAGAGTGAAATAAAACACTGTTGCACACCATTGATGTGTTCTATTCTCTTACCTCCTCTTTTATACCTCTACTTTTTAACATTAGTTTAGCTTCTTTATACAACATACCCAATGTAGACATCTTGCATCTTGTACTTTTCCCTCTTAGAAGTACACATAATCTTGTTTACTCTCCCATCTTCCCATTTTCATTGTTTGTTATTTTTCAAAAATAACAAATACAGATGCTACTAAGAAAAGACAGAAGCTGACAAAAAAAAGGCATGCAAATATTAATGCCACATTTCCTCCCACCCAACCCACCGTCTATAACTTTCATTTCCTTCCTATCTTTTGATTTCAACAAGAAATACAGAGTAGCCAGGCGTGGTGGTGCATGCTTGTAATCTCAGCATTTGGGAGGTTGAGACCAGAGGATCTGGGTTTGAGGCCAGCCTCAGGTGCTTAGTGAGGCCCTCTGCAACTTACTGAGACCCTGTTTCTACATAAAGAATAAAAATAGAGCTAGGGGTGTAGCTCAGAGGTAGACTGCCCCTGGGTTCCATCTCAGTACCACACACACACACACACACACACAAAGAGTATAATTTGCCTCAATGTTTTCACTTAACTGCCTATATAAAGGTGTTATTAGATGTTATTAGCTTGCCTGTTAAAATGACTTTATTTGAAAGACAAGATTGTTTAATTGTTCTCTGTTACATTCATAAACTACAGGAACACTTCCAATACAAAAGTGTATTTTTCTTTTTTTAAATGGGACATATTGTCCTTGAAATCTCTCACAATAACCTCTCTGTTAGATTTTAGCAACAGCTTTCTCACCTGCTCAAGTCACATACCAGGTACACAGTGAGAGGTAAGAAGAGTCTGTGGAAGTGAATAAATTCTCTATGAAGAGTTCCCTCTCTCTCCTTATATCTCACTGTTTCTCCACATCAGTACTTGACTTGAGTTAGGTTACTTTTTTCCTGACCACTGATCTTGTGTAGAGAATATTAACTTTCATCCCACTGCATACAACATGCTCTTCTACAAACTCTAACCCACTCCTTTCCATAGAGGAGGAACACTTTAGTATTACTAAGTTCCTGATTGCTCATCATATTTCCTCATTAAAATTCCTCGAAGCAAACCTCTCCCTGATCCAGAATTAACTACACACTTATCTTTACAATGTGGCCACAATCAGCTATTTCTATTTCATCATTTACTACCCTGTGATGACAGTTATAAAATTAACATGTTATGAATTGGTTTTCTACATACAGCTAGTGGCTTTTAACTACATTAACTTAAAGACCCAGGTTAGAATTTGAGAAATCAGCCATTGTATAGGAACATGGAGGCTTTTCAATTATAAGGCAGGATGTGATATAACACATTAAGGAGGCATTTGTAAGATGGACCTTCTATGATTTATACACAAAGAATTCATCATAAATATATAAAATTACAAAACACATATGTACATCAAGCATTTCCATAAATTCATAAAGTAAAAGTAACAGAATTGAAGGAAAAAATAATCAACAATATGAGTTGGGAGCTTCAATTTTCTCTTTTCAAAAACAGGTAGGATAGGCAGAAGAGCAACAAATAAATAAAAGATACAAAAAGCAGTCATAAGCCAACTAGAATAAAGAAAAGAATACTCCACCCAAAAATAGAAGAATAGGCTTTTTTCTCAAGTTCACATGGAACATTCTTCAGGATAGACCATAAAACCAGCCTCAATAAATTAAAAATTATAAAATTAACATAAAGTATAGTATCCAAACATAAAAGGATAAAATTAGAAACCAGCAATGAAAAGAAAGTTTAGATGTTAACAAACATGTCAATTAAACAACAGCAGTACATTCTTAAGTAGTTAACAGATCAACGAAAATGATTACAGGGAACATCAGATTAAAAAAAAAAAACCCTACCTTAAAATTATGGGATATAATATAAAAGTGGTATTTATACGAAAATTATAGCTATAAACACTTATTTCAAAAATGATAAAAAATATCAAATCAGTAACATAGCCTTCCACTTTAAGATACTCCGTGGGTAAGGAGAACCAAACTAAAGGCAAAATAAGCTGATAGAAAAAATATAAAAGTTATGATGAAATTAAAACAAATAAAGAGTATAAAACAATAGAACTCAACGAAATTAAATGTTGATTTTTGAAAGAATCAGAAACATGAATAATCCTTTAGCTAAGGGAGAATATAAACAAAATTACTAAAATTAGGAGTAAGAAAAAGGATATTGCCACAGATCTCAAAGAAATAAAAATAATTGGAAGAAAATATTTGACAAAAAATGAAATAACTTGGAAGAAACTGACAAAGTTGCAAAATACCAAACTACCAAAACTTACTCAAGAAGAAATAAAAATTACGGAAGAGGTTGAGAAAGTAATTAAAAATCTACCCGCATAGAAAAGCCAAAGCCTTGAAGATTTCACTTGTGAATTCTACCAATATTTAAAGGAATATTTCTAATTCTTCACAAAATCTTCCAAAACTTACAGCAATGACTACTCTAACTCATACTATGAAGTTAAGTATCATCCTATAACCAAAACCAAAGACATCACAAGAAAAAAGAACTACACCTTCTATCTTTTATGAAGATATATGCAAATATGCTAAACAAAATGCTAGTAATCCAAACCCAACAGTATATGAAAAATACTATACAACATGAACATATATGTTGCCAAGGAATGCAATATTGGTTTAAAATTAGAAAATTAATCACTATAATATGCTACATCAATAAAACAAAAGCAAAGCCACATGAATATCTCAAAAATACAGAAAAAAAGATTTGATATAATTAAATACCCCTTCATGATAAGAAGACCTAACAACCTCGAAATAGAAGAAATATTTCTCACTTGATAAAAACCACTTAGGAAAACATACAGCTATTATATTTTAAAGAAATTATAAATGGAAAGAAATTATAATTCCTATATTGCAAGACAATGTACTTAAGTGTCAATACTCTTCAAATAAATATACCAATTCAACATAAACATTCCCAACTTTTTTAAAAAAATTGATAAGATGGTATTGTAATTTACTTGGAAATTCATGCAAATATCATAGCCAAACAACCCTGAAAAACTAAAAAAGCAAAGTTGTAAGACTCACATTTCCACATATCAAAAATTACTCCCAAACTTCAGTTATCAACTAGCATGGATCTGGCATAAGAAAAGCTATACTAACTTTTTCTCTGAGTTAAAATTTCAAGATAATCAACTTGAATATAGGATATTTTGACTCAAAATTAATTTTTTTAAAAAGAAAGTTTTCATTCAAGTGCAAATTGATGACCTAGAAGTAAACTAAACTTAAAGGAATTCTCAGAAAACCAATAGTAAAACAGAAACTATTTTAATATAAAATAGAAATATTAAAGAAAATTTTAGTTAAAATAATTCATTTTCACTCTTTTACATCACTATTCAAAATATATTAGAACACTC
>PVLC010022740.1:0-26399 GCA_004027655.1 Graphiurus murinus
AAAAAAAAAAAAAAAAAAAAAAAAAAAAGAATAGCAGGTGGACTGACCACAGAACAACAGAGAATGCCACGGTGAGAAAGAGTGAGCCTGGGCCCCGGCCCTTGTTCCAGTGGAGACAGACCGTGTGTGCAAGGTTGGCCCATGCACCCCCAGTCTCCACCAAGGCTGAAGCGGGGAGGGACTGAGTCAGAACCTTTCAGACCTAAATTATAACTGCAAAGAGAAAATGTAGACGCCCACCAAGCAACACACAGCTCACCTGCACACAGAGCTGCCGCACCGTGAGCGTGGGGCTTGCGGGAGCAGACAGCCGCTCCACGGGGCGGAGCCAGGTCGCAGGGGCCGAAGAGGAAGGGACACCTGGAGCAAAAGGCACACACCCATGGGTCTCGGGGACTCGCAGGCCTGCGCTGGGGCGGGGCACGGCAGGAGACACCCAGCTGAGAGCACGCACTGGCACAGGTCTGGACGCCTCTGAATCGGCTCCTGTTTTGTAGATGTGCGCTTTGGAAGCCAGGCCGTAGCAGCTCTCCGCTGTCTGCCCAGCAGGGGCCCCCGGGACACTGCAGAACCACGGGCGGCCACTGGTGTCACAGCCTGGCTTGTGCGGCGCTCACAGGGCAGCCGAGCAGGGCTGGCCCCGGCTTCGAGTGCTCTGTCCCACCCCAGCAGCCCTTCACGAGGAAGGCCGGACTTTTGCAGTCAGATATTTTAGGACTGGAAACCAGCGCCAGTCGTACATTAGAACTGATCAGGACGAAGGCTGACAGACTGTCATAAAAGCTCTCTTGGTAAACTCCCACTAGCATTTATAATGCATAAATAAGTCCTGTCTCTCATAGCTATGCAGAGAGCCTGCGGCGAGAAGACACACGAGGCTGCCATGAAAGGCTGCCCGACTTGGAAGGCGTCCACCGGGGCATCGCGGGAAATGCTTCCGAAAGAGCAGAACAGACTCGGGGACTGGAAAGAAGTCCATGCCAGGCACTGGCACAGCCGTGCAGACCCGGCGTGGGACGGAGACTCTGGTGAGCAGCCAGGAGATCCAGGCGGCAGAGACAGGTGCTCAGGGCCTGGGCAGTCGCGTCCCCTCTCCCAACCTCGGGCTACCACACCGACAAATTGGGCTGATCAGACGCTGCCCCCCTCCCTCGCCGAGGTACCTAATGCAAACTCCTGGGGAAGTGTAAAGGGGGAAGTCACGGTCAGGGGCGAAACGGGCACTAAGCTCTCAGACACCAGAAGGGAAGCAGGCGGACTCCTGGCTGTAGGTTGGAGCAGGGAGGAGAAAGAAGACCATTTGAGGAGCTCAGGCCAAAGCGTTAGCGTGGAGCGGCACTCCCGGTGCCTCTGTGCTCAGAACAAGGCCGCTCTCGGCTTCCGCAGGCCAGGCCGAGCTACAAGAAAGACGATTTGGAAGAGGTTCAGAGAAGAACAGAGCAACAACAACATAGGGGCTGGCTTCGAGGATGGGTTTAGGAAGAAAGATTAAGGACGCTAAGTGCGTACAGCTTTTCTAATCACGGACTAAGTGAAGATGAGAAAACATCCTCAGATATTTCAGGGGTAGAAGCAGCGGGGATAGACGGGGATTATTCCGACGAGAATCTCAATTTACCCAACACGGTGTAAACTGTCTTAAAAGCTACAGGATGAGGACTTGGCTCGTCCGGCTGAGTCGGGGAACGAGGCACACAGGCTGGGCTCCCTGTCACCGAGGCGTCTCCCTTCCAAGTCGCTAAGATGGCAGAAAAGCTGGCGCCGGTCCTGTGTGTGGAAGGAAGGGGGTTTAATTCAGGGAACTGGTTACAAAGTCCTGGAGAGGCGACAGGAGCAAAGGAGGGCTGAGAGGAAACCCAGAGCCAGCCCGTTCAGGAAGCCGCCTCAGGCTGAACACTGGAGGAGCCAGCAGGCACTGCCGAGGACTCAGGAGCCTGCCCCTCCCCCCACTGCAGCCAGAACCCCTAACACCGCCAGAACCCCAGCCAGCAAAGGCCGGCGCCGCCCTGGACTGCAGCACCAGAACCCCTGAGGGGCACAGCTGCACAGCCGGCTCCGGAGGCTGGAACCCAGGACTCCTCCCTGGAAACACCACTCCAGCCCAGGTAGGTCCTGCAATGACCTGCTCAGAAACTAGGCAGATGGCCGCTGCTCAGACCAGCAGACCCACGGGGACCACTGTGAAGTGACACGGGGGCAAAACCCACCATCGCCCCGTGTCTGAAGCCCCCAACTTTGACCAATGAGTCCCAGGGGCATTTTATGGTCCCCGGCCATTAGCGTCGATTTAGAGCAGGTTCAAATGATCCCCCAGATCAGGGCATTCCTCTCCTGAGTCCACGGACCCCAGGGGCACGTCCTCTGCCCATGCTGGGGAAGAGCAGCCGTTCACTCTGGTGACAGGACTGTGGGGTCCTCCTTCAAAGGGACCCAGCCTCTCTGTCCGGCAAAGGCTCCGAGTCGGCGAGTGGGCCCTGTCTGGCGCTTAGCTCTCATGCCTGCCACATGATACAGAGTCACTTACCATTATTAATAGACAGCCAGCCGCCCATCCATCATTCCGAGGGCATCCTCACCAGCCAGCCACTGCCCAAGTTCCCCACAGTTTGAAATATTTTTGCTCTAACTCCTCCCCACTACCCGGAACAACAGCAGTTCCCACCTCGTCTCTGAAGGGGGGTGCAGCTGCCTGGAATTCGCTACCCTGGACCCAGCACTCCCGTGGGAAGCAGAAAGCCCATCTCGAAGCCAGTCCACAGCCCACCAGGATGGGTCTGCTGCGCTCCTCACACTGCTGCCTGACGGGGGACCCTGGCGGGGCGCCCTCCGGGCCTCTTGGTTCACAAAGGGAAAGGAAGCTTTGTACATGGTGATCAACTCTAGCTTTCCTGGTGCCCCCAAACTGTGGACTGAATGCTTGTGTCCCCCCAAAAATCTGTAGATTGTCTTCCATATCCCAGTGGAACATTAGGAGGGACAAGGGATCACCTCAGAGGTGATGGGGTCAAGTAGAGGCTTGGGAATGGCATTGGTGCCCTGATAAAAGCCACCCATAGAGCTCCTTGGCTGTCTCCACCATGTGACACACAGCAGGAAGTCAGCCGTCTGCAACCCAGAAGACAGCCCTCCCCGGAACCTCACTGTGATCTCAGCCTTGCAGCCTCCAGAGCTCTGGGGACTAAATGTCTCCCGTTCGCCAGCCACCTGGCCTGTGGTATTTTGTCACAGCAGCCTCAACAAACTAAGACTGGCTCCCTAACGCAGAGTCTGAGGGGGAAATCACGCGCCAAAGGTCTATGGAGGCTTCTGATGGTTAATCTTTATGTCAGCACACCTAGATTATGGTGTGTCCACTGTGTCTAGGTGTGCCCGTGAGGGCGTTCCTGGACTGGATTAGCACTTGAGTGTGTAACGTAGATCACCCTCCCTTCCCACGGGCGAGTCATCATGGAGACACCCAGGCCTGAACAGAACAGAAAGGTGGAGGAAGGCAGAGACTGCCCCTGTAGCTTCCTACCTGTCTGCTAGCTCCGTCTTGTCTCTGACCTTGGACTGTGATTTGCACTCTTGGCTCCCCTGGTTCTCAGAACTCCAGGCTTGGGCTAGAATTACACCACCAGCTTTCCTAAGTCTCTGGCATGCCGGCGGCAGATGGTGGGACTTCTCAGCCCCCGTGATGATGGGAGCCAATCTCTGGAGATTGGTTCTGTTTCTCTGGTAAACCCTGATTCGTGCAGGGGCGCTCTCTTTGGATAACTGTGTGAGGACATGAAATAGGTAGAATCAGGCAGAAGAACAAGCAAACCAGCAGGTCATTGAAGTCACGTAGAGACTTGGGAATGGCATTGGTGCCCCTGTAAAAGCGACCCCATGGAACCCTCTGGCTCTTTCTACCCTGTGACAACATAGCAAGAAGTCAGCCGTTGGCAACCCAGAAGAGAGCGCTCCCCGAACCTCACTGCGCAGGCACGCTGTTCCCAGCCTTGCAGCCTCTAGAGGTCAATGTTAAGGCCTCATCCAGTTTTATGGGGGCCTTTGAAGCCGGGTGGCCCTTCCGAGTTGTCCCAAATTGAGGCAGCATGGCCTCACATGAAGAACCTTCTGGAAGGACGAGGCATATCCCGAACCAGGCAGTCCCCTGCAGCTGTGGGTGACTCCCAGCAAGGTGGCCACTGTGAACCACCAGCGGTGGACAGACAATCCCAGCAGCTGGGATGTGGGCATCAGCCTCGTGGGAGATCTGGGCAGCCCCTCCTCTCATTCTCCCCAGGAAAGCTCTGAAACTCCCCCTCATTGGCCCAGGCCATTGGGGGCTTCCCCTTAGCTGTTTGTGCTTCCCCTGCTAAGAAATGCCGAAAATGTATCCTTTGCCCATTTCTCTATTGGATTCTTATGTTTTATTTTTTCATTCATTTGTATGAGTCGTTAACATATTCTAGCTTGGATAGTATATCTTCGACTTGTTTTACCCATCTTTAGCTTTATTAACGATGCCCTTCACAGAAGAGAAATCCACATGGGAAGGTGGATTTCAAAACTGTTCACCTTACAGTCTATGTCTTCTTAAAAAGTCTTACCACTTCAAGGTCACAAAGATGTTCCACTACATGTTCACTGCCATTTTTACAGGTTTTATAGATGTAGAGGTTTAACTCTATACAATGTGAAAAGTGGGGATCAAACATTTTTTTTCCATCTGGTTACCCAATGTTCCCATTCCACCTCCTAAACAACATGTCCTTCCCCACTGAGGTGTGGGACGGGTCAGCTCAGATACCAAGTTTCCACAAATGTGGATCTGTTTCTGAGCTCTCCTTCATGTCCTGCTGGCCTAGTGGTCAGTCTCTGCACCAACACCATGTGTTGTGTTGGTTTGATTTGGTTCACTATTATTTCCTAATACTTCTTAATATGTGGTAGGGAATTTTCCCCCTTCTTGAGTTGTTTTTGCAAAACATGTCCAGGTAATCTAGTGGGCCTTTATTCTTCTAAATAAATCAGTTGCTTGAGTTCCTTGGAAGAAAATATCGCTGGACTTTTTATTTATAATTAATTACATCAAAATTGTTCATTAATTTGGAGCAAATTGACATCTTTACAATGTTAAACTGCCTTATCCATGAACATGATATACCTTCCAGTTAATTAAAATCCTCTTCTTTATGTTTCGTAAGTTTAAATTCTTCTGATAAAGATCTTCTGCATTCTTTGTCAGTTAAGTTCTACATGCTGTATAGCTATGTTACTATTTTGAATGATGCTTAATCTATATCATATAATTCAGTAATTTTCTGTTAATGAGGAAGAATACTACTGAGAACTGTAGATCAATTTGAATCCAGCTGCTTCACTGGACTTTTATTAGTTTAACAATTTATATGTTGGTCCTATTAGGTTTTCTGAATAACCACATTATATGAAAATGACAGTTTCATCTTTCCTTTATACCATATATCTTTGTATTTATTTTTCTTGTCCTATTTCTTTGATCAAGATATGTGTTGAACATTAACAGGGATAGCAACTGTTCATGTCTTGATCTTAATCATAAAGAAATAATCCAATGTTTCTCATAAACTATTTCTTGCTGTTTTATTTATAGAGACCTTAAGGAAAGCTCTTTATACTCCTACTTTGAAAAGTTCCCTCGTAAGTGGTGAACATCATCAAATGCTTTTTCTGCACCTACCAAGGTGATCATATGATTTTCTTTCTTTAGTCTGTTAATGTGGTGAATTGCTTGGAGAAACTTCTAATGATTAAAAAAAAAAACAAAATCCTTGTTTTCCTACATGCTGAACCATGACGCACTTTTGATAGTCCATTGGATTAGTAAGCTAACATTGCTGTAGGCCATTGCATGCGTGTGTGCTAATAAAGAGGCTTAGATGTTCCATTTCTTTTAAGCTCACACAAAGGATCCTTGGACTTGTCCCCTCTGCCTGGGACACTCTGCCCTGGTCGTCACAGATGTGGGTTCTTCTGGACACTGAGGTCTCCTCTCTCGGTGCTGCATCTTCAAGACACCTCCGTGGCCACCCGGACCTCTCTCCCTCCCGTCGCTCTTCTCCCATTACGTGGCTTTTGGGGGGGGAGGGGAGCATGGCACTCATCCTGTACAAACTGGTCGTTTATTGGATTGCCTATTGCTTACTGAGCCTCCTAAAGACACAGACCTTCTCTGTCTTGCACAGTCGTGGCCCCTGCCCAGGATACATTCTGGAACACAAAAGACAACAGGGACTACGGATTTGCATCTGCCCCGTGAGTATGTGGAGTTAGGGTGCCGTGAGCGTTTCATCGCCGACTCGCTTCACTAAAAACCGACTTGCCTCACACCATTAGGGAAATGTCTCACGTCTCCATATTTTGTGTGTTTCCCACAGGCGCCAAGACTGCTAAAATGCTAGTAGCCTTTAAGCCATATGAACGTGAATGATTTCTCTTTCCACTATCCAGTATGCTGCGGCTGTCCTTATGGCTCGGGTTGGGTTATTTGTGTACTTAGCAACAGATGGGACCGGTTTTTGAAGGCAAGCATGAACTGCAGCTCAGGCCACTGATTTTTTTAGTTCTACAACCTCTCGTGATTCTAGGAAGCGTATCGTTAATTTGCATAGAGTAAAAACTCCACTGTCTTCTTTCTGGCACTACACTTGTCCTCAGTTAAACTCGTCAAGTGTCCTCCCTCAGGTTCACAGGGAGAGAAGCGAAGGGGCCTCCAGGAGCAGGTGGGAGTGCCACACGGGTCTCATCCTTCCTCTGCGCTGGTTTGTCTTTCTCTATTTTCCTATCTACAACACCCTTGTTAATACTCTCCTGCTTTCTGATATCTTATACTGCTGTCAGCGTTAAAAAAAAAAACTAATAGTCATTTCTACCCTGGTGTTGATGAATTTCTGTCTCCTGTGTTCTGTATCTGAAGATGACCTCTCCTTCCCCAAAAGATTGCTGTTCCCCCCAAACCTAAGACAAACGAAAGCCCTGTTCTAGAAAATGGATTTGAAGAAGTGAACAAGTTCTATAAGTTTTTCATGACAGTTACTTTGATGCTTAAAAGGAAAAAGAATCTGATTCTAAGACCATCTGTTCTTGTTCGGATCTTGAAGCCTCTCTCCCGCTCTGCCCTGGTCCCCTCTGTGGTGACCCCGGCCGCACAGAAGCTCTTACTGAGGCATCTCAGTGAGCAGGTGAGGGACTCTGAGCAGGGCTCCTGGAGGCGCCCCGGCCTGTCTAGCCAGGGGTTCTGTCTGGGGCACTACGCCCTCCTTTGATTGTGACTTTGAACTTGGTACAGGATGGCCCTCATTTCAGAAATCCTGATCTCCGGGTTGGCAAGCACACTTTCAGAGGAGCAAAGTCGAATGTCACAAATAAAAAAAGGGAAGGAGTTTATGACTCTAAGGTCCCTCCAATCCCACCCTCCCGATAGGTGTGGCAGCCAGGCGACTCACCTGCATGTGGAGAGGTACGTTTTTCAGAAAAGCCCGTTGGCAGGCCTAGCTCCAGGCAATGTTATTCAGCAAAGGCTCCTGGGCGCTGAGAGCCCGAGGCCAAGTGGGTGTGCCCCTCCAGCCACAGACCCAGCTCTGCAAGCATATCGGGGTACTGCTGAACATGGAGGCGCCCCTCCCAGCACAGTCAGATTTACATAAATCAAATGCAAATATGGCCCGACACCACTGCAGTACTCAAATCTGATCCAGATTCTTCCACACGCCTTTGGTTTTTGTTTGGTTGGTTGGTTTTTGGTTTTTGAGGGGGCTTTTTGGGTTTTTTTCTTACAGTACTGGGGATTGAACCCAGGGGCATTCTACCTCTGAGCTACACCCCCAGCCCTATTTTTTATTCTTTATTTTTGAAACAGGGTCTCACTAAGTTGCAGAGGGCCTCACTAAGTAGCTGAGGCTGGCTGAGAACCCGGATCCTCCGGTCTCAGCCTCCCAAGTACTAGGATTACAAGCGTGCACCACCACGCCCGGCTCCCCAAACGCCTTTGTATATATTCCCTGTGCTCCCACAAATCCCACAGCAGGTCCAAGCTCTTATTCCCGCTCTCCAGGTGAGGAACTCGAGGCCCAGCAAGGTTCCCTGGCTTTCCCAAGGACACAGCTCACGCCGGAGCCGAGGGTCAGAGTCGCTGGTCTCTACACAGGCCTGTGCTTCCTCGTCGCCCAAATGAAATGCAACTGAAGAAGCAAAGATGCGCCTCCTTCTTTTGGACTCGAGACCCGGGGCGCCCGTGCTGGGCCTCGGGACCCCGTCCCTGTTACCACCAGGCAGTAACAGAAAGGCTGGTGAAGTGTGTATGGGCTGCGAGGCTTACGACGAACCCGTCGTTTTTAATGGCCCTCGATTATCAAATAAACATGAAGGAAGAAAGCCTCGTGCTCTGGTCTCATCTGCTTTGGGTCACATTAAAGTGCTGCGGAATTGAGAGAGTGAGCAGCACTTGGTGTTGGGAGGCCCTTAAAGATACAGCCAGATGTTTAAAAAACCCATTTGGGGAAACTGAGCGGTCTTGGAGTATCTAAACCAAGGATAGATTACTAAAAGGAAGTACAGCTCGTAAAACTTTATAAACTCTTCAAGAAACAAACAAACAAAAGTAGGTCATAGAAACCAGAGCACGGCTTTCTGGGTGCAAGGTGCGACAGTGAATTCCACGGGAGTTTCTGTGTCGTGCATACATGGGTGAAATCTAAACGCACGTTAGGTGCTTTTTCATGCCACAGGACGGTAATGACTTGACGTGAGTCAGAGTTTTAATACAGGAAGGTTTCAAAGCTGGTCCTAGAAGGGAACCATCTGCTCTGGAGAGGAGAAGAGACTCGGAGTCGAGGACAGTCACCCTCTGTCTTCTCAGCCTCACCGGCCCACACTGCACCTCACCTGGCTATGGGAGGACTTCCACGCACACTGTCAGGGGACTGGGGTGGTCAGGTGACACAGGTGGCATCTCCAGGTGCTGCCTAGGGGACGTGCACGCTTGGAACTCGCCCTTCACCCAGCTGCGGAGGAAGCATTCTCCCAGGAGGTCCGGCTCCCGGCGCTGAGCCCAAGACAGACCTGGGGGAAAGCGGGCGCTAGTCACCGGCCCGAGTCGGGGGTGTGCAGAGGGGAGTGATAACTGAGGAAGCGCTTTCGAAGGCCTCTGACATGGCGAGGAGGTGGTTGTTGCCGGCTAGAATGAGCGCACACCAAGAGCTTTCCTTTCCTCCCTCATCACTGACTTGTAAGTTCTGCTCCTACAGCCAAGCTGTCAGGACGCATCTTGCCCTGGACCCCCGTGCGGGTCAGGAGGCTCACCGGTTCGTGGCTGAGCTGCAGGGCGCTGGAGTGCTGTGGGGTCTTAGCTTTTTAAAGGGCTTAATGCTCTTGATTCTGTTTCTAGCAAAACTTTTTTTTTCCCCCTTTTGGTAATCAAAGCTCTTGGTGTGTGCTTCTGAACTCTTGTTTGTACACATGTCTGAGTTAGCACTTCAGATAGGAAAATGGGTAGTACCTGTGGGCCTGCCATTTGAAAAGGAATAAAAGCCACCAGAATTATTTGGGGTCCTAACCTCCCTAGGAACCTGGCCCTGGGTGATTAAGCTCCACCTCTAAAAACACGTGTACAACCTGAGAAGTGTTCACAGTTTCTCGCGCACTTGTCGGCGCTGATCCATTTATCAGAAAAGAATGAGGAGGTCCAGGGGCTCAGAGAAATGAGACCCGAGGAAGCGCCCCCCAGGGTCCCAGCTCAGCCCTGGGAACCTCTGCCCTCCCTCCACCTTCTGTTCCCACCTCAAGTCTTACACCAGAAGGCGACTCCCAAGGAGAAGGCACCGAAGGCTGGCCGGCAGCTTCAGGCACACCCAGGGCGCACGGAGTTTACCCGGGGCCGCCAGGGCAGGCGAGAGACTGGGGTTGGGGAGGCCCTCTGGCAGGCACCAGGCCACAGTTATAAAGAGATGCTTTGGGCACCGAGGCATTGAAGTTCAAAGCCAGTGACAGAGAGAGAAGGAAGATACTGAGTTCAAAGCCGGCCAGCAGCATGAAGAAATTAACGTGAGGGCTATGAGCTGCTAATTTGGGCCCCGCGAGCAGACGCCCGAACCTGTGTCTAGGCAGAGCCCGCTGTGAGATGGAGCCCCGGCTTTGAAGTTCATGGAGATGGCCGTGGGGGTGTGATCGGGGCCCAGGTGAAGCCAGCCAGGGGAGAGGGCGGGCATCAAAGGCAAACCTGGCTGGCTGCACCATTTGCCCAGGGTTGGGCCTATCTCAGGTTACAGAGGGCTCACCACTGTTTGCTTAGGTTTAACTCCGAGGTAGAATTCTGGTTTTGTTTCTCACTTGGGAGAGAGAGAGAAAAAAATAACTTTGTAAAGGGAGGTTGCTAAATAAAACTTGGAGCGTTCTATCCAGCCTGCTAGGATCAACCTCGCGAGGATCCGTCTTGCAACCTGATCTACGCCCTCCACCCCCACCCCGGCTGGTTCCTTCTCTCTCAAGGCATTCTCAGGAGACTAGAAGCCTCTGGAAGGAAATCCTTGCTTGGTAACCAAGGGGGCATTTTGCTGGTGAGGCCCAGCCGGCCGGCAGCAGCATGGGGCAGTCCTACCTCACCAGCATTCCAGTGGCCTCCCGGGAAGCATGCCGGGCACCTCTGTTACCTCCCAGACAGGGCGGTGAGCTGTATAAAACACACATTCTGCCTGTGGAGAGTTCACAGGGCCGGGCACCCGCACGGAGAACTCTGCGGCCAACTTTTACAACTGCTTTCTAGATGATGGGTAGTATCAGGTCTAATAAGAGAAGCTGACGGTCCTGAACTAGAACTCTGAAACTCAACACAGCAGAGTGGGATGGCCCGGTGATGGCCTGCACACACGCAGGACGTGCGGACAGCACCTTTCCATGGGGTACCGCGGGCTCTCGTTAGAAACGAGTGGCACCATCTTGATGAGGACTTACAACACTGGGGCCTGTTTCATTTGATTTAGACTAATTTCAGCACCAGAACGATCTACAACTGGGTGCAGTTTGCAGGCTCCTGTGCCTGTCCCCGGGTAGCAGGCGTGAGGTGCGAGGCGGGGGTTGATCATATGCATGAAGACAAACACACAGGGGACTGTCCTAGATGGCCGAAAGATGGCGCGCGGGCAGGGCAAGCTCTGAGCACCTGCAGGGTGGGCTCTGGGATCAAAGCCTGCAGAGGAGAAGGGAAGGAAGCAGGGTTGCAGCCCCTGCCCAGGGGCTCAGAAGCAAGGGGCCCTTCAAAGTTCCCCCAGGGACGCCAGGGTCGGGGCGTCCATGAGGGGTGCTTTCTCAGAGGGAGCGCACCATGGCAGATCTGCCCACTCGGGCGGAGCAGCTCCCAAAGACAGCCATGGGGAGCTGCGGCCGCAGCTCTCCTGGGACTACGGGGGCCCTCTCCTGCGGAAGGGAAGGGTCAGGCCAGAGTGGGGACCGATGCACTCCGGGCAACATCGAGGGCTCTGCTGTCTGCACTCCCCCCGCCACATGGCCGCCCTCCAGACTTCTGGAATGCCCCGTTGGAATGCATGTGGGCTTCCCAGACACTGCTGCCCCATGCTCGGGCAAACCGAAAGCGCAAATTCCTCCCACATGCCGATGCCCAGTGTCCCCGAGCTGGAGCGCAGGGCGGAGACGGAGCTCCAGCTGGGCACTCAGCACAGCTTGTGCCCGTGGGGGGTTCTCGTAGCTCCGGGCCAGGTCTCCATGCCCAGCACCCCAGGAGCGCCCTGTCCTCAGCTCAAGCATGGACCCAGCTTGCTCTGCTGCAGAAAGACAGATCCCAGTGACCAGAAGTGGTGGGCTCTTTTCCACTTTCGCCATTTATCTTACAACAAACTGTATGTTTCTGTGAAGGGAAGCTCAAGACACAGCAGCAGCGTGTGGGCAAGGTGTACAAGTGGACCCTGTTCCCTCTTTCAACAAGTACCTGTCGGACGTGTTCGGATCTGCCCACCGCTGGGCAGGAGACAAAGCTAATCAGAGAGGCTGCGCCCGTCCCCAGATCACCGTCCCCAGCCGTGAGCGGGTGCAGGACGTCCCCGCACGCTAACACGAGCGTGTCCGGGACAGCTTGGCGCTGGCCAGAGGCACCGGGGATTTCAGAGAAGGGAAAATGAACGCAGGTTACATGGAGAGGAGAGATCCTGTGCGGGCCGCCTGGCTTGGTGAGCTCCTGGAAAACTGGGAGGTGTCCCCAAAGGTGCAGGGGACGTGGCTGGAATAGGCCAGGAGGACTGGGCTCGTTAGGCCATCACCTAAAACAGGACAAAGAGCTGGACCTGGGCCGGGGGAGACATGAGGAGGGCTCTCGGGGCCGGGGGGACTGCACCGGACAGAAGGGGTTCACACCGCAGATCCCAGGGGCACCTGTAGAGGCTCGTGCTGGCTCTGGGGGTCCTGCACTGCCCGAAGCCGCTGCCAGAGGCTCCTATGAGCCTGCACATAGCTGCAGACAGGAAAGAGGCCAGATGAGAATGGCCGACAGCCCAAAAGAGTGTCAGTAACTGAGCAGCAATGGCTCCTGGCTGGGCCTTGGGCTACAAGACAGACCCACTGCCGGGTGGGTGGATGCTGCCGGAAGCCCTGCAGGAGGAAGGCACTGGCCCTGGGGACCCACGGGGTCCCCCGAGAGGAAGAGGGAAGAGGCCCACAGGACAGGTGGAGGACAGCGAGGCTCAGGGGCAAGGAGGACTCAGACCTAAGTGCTGCGGTGTTCTGAGGAAGAGCTTCTTCGTACACTGCTACTGGACGACGCACCCCACCATCTCTGCTGAGTCCTGTTGCTACTGTCCTGTGGAGACTTCTGCCCTGGAAGGTCAGGACTTGAGAGAGACTCGTAAGTTAGACATAGATTTTCACAGCATCTTTCCTTCTATCTGCAACCTGAAACGCCCCCCAGCCCAGTCTCCGGTGTCCACCTGCCAGCCGGCCCCACCACCAGGACACCCGGGGGCATCTCAGACCGGACAGGTCCCAACCCCAGCCCCGGACTGTCTCAGCAGAGGACCCCTCCGGATAGGCTGGTTGGACTTGGGCTCCTCCTGATGTCTCTCTCTCTCTCACCTAAAATATCTCACCAGCAGCAAAACCTGTGTCCTCACCTTCACACCACACCAGGACGCGGCCTCAGCCTCCAACTCGCACCTGGACCCCGCGGAGCTCCGCCTGGGCCCCGCAGCGTGCCCCAAGAGAAGCCGGCTCAGCGGAGCCAGGGAATGACGGCCATCTCGGTGGGGACTTGGGGAAGGCGAGCCCCGCTGCCTCAATGGTGGGGATGGCAATGGAGATGGGGCCGCTATGGCGGAAACAACACCACAGCATGCTCTCTACGAATTGGCACGAGGCTGGCGAGCCCCTTCTGAAGGATCGGGAGAGGAAAGAGGTGAAAGCAGGGACCAGCAGACACTGGGGCAGCGAGCGTCACAAGAGACACGGGGGAGCCCCCGCCCGCCACCCTCCCTCGCGCACCCCGGGTGAGCGCAGGCCGTCCTCGGCCTTACGGGAGGTGACCCTCAAACACGGCCACACGGGGAACCTGAGGACTTTGTGCCAGTGAAGTAAGCCAGACAGCGAAGGACAAAGACCGTCCTGCACGAGGTCCTCAGAGTGGCCAGCCACGTGGAGACCAGAAGCAGGTGGGCTCCGGGCTGGGGAGTCGGTGCTTAATGGGGACAGAGCTTGAGAAGGGGAGAACGTTCTGGAAATGGACAGTGGTGATGGCTGCACCGCAATGTGAATGTGCCTAATGCCGCTGAACCACACACTGGAAAACTGTCGAGATGGGGGGGGGGTGTTATGTTGCGTATATTTTACCACAATGAAAACAAGGGAAGCTAGGCACGGGGTGGCACGCACCTGTAATCCCAGGACTTAGGAGGCTGAGACAGGAGGAACCCAGATGTGAGGTCAGCGCACAGTTACTTAGGAAGACTCTGTTTCAAATTTTAAAAAAAATAGCCAGGTGTGGTGGCGCACGCTTGTAATCCCAGCATTTGGGAGGCTGAGACTGGAGGATCCAGGTTCGCGGCCAGCCTCAGCTACCTAGTGAGGCACTCCGCAACTTAGTGAGACTCTGTTTCAAAATAAAGAATAAAAAATAGGGCTGGGGGTATAGCTCGGAGGTAGAATGCCCCTGAGTTCAATCCCCTGTACCGCCAAAAAAAAATTTTTAAATTAAATAAAATAAAAAAGCCTGGAGGTGTAGCTCAAAGGTAGAACACCCCGCCCCTAGGTTCAATGTCTGGTACCACAAAAAAGAGAGAGAAAGAAAGTAGGTAGGTGTGTGCAGAGAGCACTGATAAACACAAACAGCTAAGGAGAAAGTGGCTTTTATAACAGCCCAGCCCCTGTTTACCACATTTATTCCAAATTACTAGATCACAATCACCAGATGGTATATGCGTAAGCAAATCCATGGGTGTGCGTGCCTGCGCCCCTGCGTGCACGTGTGCGCGCAGACATTAAAGACTCTAACAAATTTAGCATTAGAATGCAGGTGAGAGCAAGGTACTTCACGTTTCGTTTGTCAGGTATTTTTGTAATAAAACCTCCAGCTCTGGCTGTCCCACGAGGTTTCCCAAGGCTTCAAACAGCTGAACTGGAGAACTACATATTTGAAGCTCTGCACAGGTCTGTAAACCCTCTTAAAAACGCCGATAATATTCAAACAAATAGCTGGATGTTTTGGAAGAGAATGCCATTCTTTGCTCCCAGCATTTTCTCTGAACCTCAGCTGTCAACACCAGCTAAGACCCCACCTATCAGATGCTGGGCTGCACCTGACTCCCTCGCCCACCAGCCACTTAAAATACTTTGCTTCCTTTTAATCAGAGTAAGCTCCAATTGTCTCCCTTCAAACCAAGATTGTTGTTTTTATAACGTTAACAGTCTGAAACAGAGCAGAGCAAACAATCCGCCGTCTCCCTCGTCCCCCGGCCTTGGAAATGCTGCCTCGATTTCACAGATTATATGGAATTTATGCAATTAAACACCCTTAAGACATAGAGATAGCTCTCAGGGAAACATCGAGGGAAGAAGTTTGCAGCTTCAGGGACCACAGGGTGCTGAGAATAAAATAATAAAAAAAAAAACTCAAGAGAGCAGGGCCTTTTTGCCCAGACGGGGGTCATTTCTGGAATCTATCAACAGAGTCAGGAGGAGCGGTAACCAGAATTCTGTTCTCTCGTGCTTCCTTATAAGTTGATGGACATAAAATGCCAGCTCACTGAGTTTGAGAAGCACAGGTAAGTAAGTAGCCGGGAAACCAAAGTAAATTCAGAAACAGAAAATGGGGACAGCTCCTCTTCCCGGCGGTGTGAGATCGATCGGGCCTCATCAAGCTGCTAAAGGGCTCCCTGCACACGCCAGAAGAAATAGGAGTAGTTTGTTCCCATCCTGTGCTAAAAACACTTCTCTCAAATTATTTCCAAAAGGGCCAAAGCTCCTATTACTGTATAATCTGATTACATAAGAGCAGAAGAAGAGTCACTCTCAGCTGGCGCCACGGTCCGAAAAATACCGGAGGAAAAGAGGTCAGCCCCTCGGCCCAGACAGACCCAGTCCCCACACGTGGGCGCCCTTAGCTGAGGTCACCCTGCGCTCAGTCTGCACCCCTGGGAGAAGAGTCTCCTTTTGGTTAGAGGAGTAAGACCCTCATTTTAAATCTACCCAAAATGCATTTCTTTGGCAGATAACTGGAGGACAGAACACTAGACCGTCAAGGGCACCTTGCCACCTGCTCTGTGGGCCGCCCTGGGTCCTTGTGGACTGGGTAAGTCGCCGGCCTGCCTCGTCCTTTGCCCTGGGCTCACGTGCTGTGACCTTCCCTTTCTCTGGGTCCCTGTTACTGGAGCTACAAGAGGGAGAGGAAGTAAAGTCTTGATAGCTCAGAAGCACAACTCACATCCACTCCTATGGAAAGCAAAATCAGAAATAAAAGGCTACGTAACACACCCTCATGATAAAGCCCCGTCGAGACCGAGCAGATCCGGAGCTGCTGCCTGTCCTGCCTGGTGTGGTTGGAGCCCAAATCCACAGGCCTGACGCCGTGTCCTCCAGCGCTGAGCCCGGCGGCCGGCTTGTCGGTACAAGGCTCTGTCTATAGTTTCCACTGAAATGAGTGTCTTTCAAGAGTCTTGTCACATCATTAATAACTTCATTCAAAGATCACACGTCTGTACTTCAAATAAAACAGCAGCCACGTAGCCAGCGCCGTGTTGATCTCACAAACAACCCTGGACAGTCGAGGCGTCCGCCGCCGCGTGAGTAATTGCTTATCGCAAGCCTTGACTTTGCAAACGCCTGGGAGACGTTGTTAATTACCCTTCCCGGCTGCACAAAGAAGGCGCATGAAAAGATACATCTATGGCTTTGAAATCATTTCATAGAAATGCATACCCATAAGTGTATGCACAGAGAAACCAACTTTGTGTGTGGTGTTTAGTGGCGAGGCACAGCGACCAGCTGGAACCGTCGCCACCACTGTCCTCACATGAGGTGTGCGCTGTCTTCCCAAGGCCGTGGTGAACTGCTGAAGGTTAAACTGCCGGGTTCTTTCATGGACACTGACACACGCATAGTTTGCTGTGGCCCAGCCCGTGCGGCCAGGCTGTCCAGCCTGGGTCTGCACCCCTCCTCCCCGGACGGGCACCCTGCACCCATGCCCTGGGCTCCACCTGCCCCCTGCGAGCGCTGCACACGACTGCCCCACACACTGCCCTGCTGTATTTTCACTCGGAAACTCCAACCTGGTTCCTTATCGTGAGAGACAGGGTGTGAACCAACCCATTGTGTTTGCTCAGTTCTGTTGATCAACTTACAAACATCACTTAGAACATGATAAAATGCTTGAACCCCGGCAGTGTTTAGCAGAGCCAACCGTGGCCCACGCAACCTTTGCACCGACGGGCAGGGGAAAGGCAGAAAGAGCTCAGAAGGCAGAAACTGAGTGAAACCTGAAATCGGCACGCGCCAGCCTTCGCCGCTTCCCTTTCCCACCAAGTCCACAGGCACAGAAAGCCGGCCAGGCACCTCCTCCTTCTCATCCCCTTTCCTTACTGCAGCCTCAGAGTGCTGTGAATCGCAGAGCACTGAGTCTCAGAAGAAGAAGAAAAACAAATATATATGTGTGTGTGTGTGTGTGTGTGTGTGTGTGTGTGTATGTATGTATATATATATGTATGTGTATATATATATATATATATATGTATATATATATTTCCCCCTGCATATATACACTTAGTTTCACCCAATGTTGTAATTTGCCACTATTTGGCTCAATATTTAGGGAAAGAAACTGAATGGTTATTTTAAAACTTTATCAGTGGAAGCAAAAATGTGATTCGGTTAGGTTTTGTACCTGGACGTGGGTTATCGGCCCTGGTTTGGCAGGTCTTGGCTTCACCTGAGGGTGGGGGGCACAGTGGAGAGAGAGAAAGGAGGTGTCGCCAGCCTCGCAGACCAGACTCTATCTCAACAACAGTCAAGTCAGAGTTCTTCTGATGTCCAGAAATTATTTCAGTGCTCTAAAAAAAAATTACTGGAAGTACAGAAAGCTCCTCTTTATAAAAATTATTATACCTTTAGTTTGCTTCCTGCAAAAAGGTCAGAGGGCCTAGATCCAATTAATGGTAAAAACCTACTGCAGTCCATGGCGTAATTTAGTAGGGACTACATTTTATTATTCCTCCAGTCTCTTCGAGACAAAAGCCACCACCATGTCATGTTACCTAAGCCCATTTATAAAGAGACTCATTAGAGGGACTAAATCCCCACATATAAAACAAAAAAAAAAATTTTTTTTTTTTAAATCCTGCACGTCCTCTCAGAATGGATTTGTCACAACAAATAAACTGCCAAAGACCACATTCCTGATTCCGAGGACAAAGAGAGGGGATGGTGGATCCTGGGCGCTTTGGCAAGTGAGTAATTAACAGAAATGCCTCTCGCCTGGAAGAGAAAGGCAAAGCGTCCAGCAGACACTCCCGAGTCCGGGGCGGCTCTGGGCGTCTTTGTTGCTTGTAGCTTAGGAGCTGAAGTGGGCCTTCCCGCCTGGAATGGTTGGAATTCTTGAGTGGAGAGAAGCCGAGTCAGGAGTCATTGATGGCAGAACAGTAGAACTGCTCGACTCAGCAACAATCCCAGGGCATTGCTGTGGCCCGCCAGCTCACAAAGCAAGGACTGTGAAGAGCTCCTGCGAAGGAGGAGGCTGGGCTGGGGGCAGCTCGGTGCTTAGTACTCATCAGGTGCACACGAGGCCCTGGGTCCCTCCCCAGCACCCCCAAAAAGCTGGACGCCACCCTCCAACTCCTCCACCCGTCACACCTACTCCTGCATGGCTGGGCCTGGCCTGGGCTTCTGGAGGAGGAGGAGGAGGAGGAGGAGGAGGAGGAGGAGGAGCAGGAGGAGGAAGAGTTGTTCTCTGATAAAGAGGAAGCCTTTTTGCCGTGGGCCATCTAACAGAGACTATTTTCTCCGAAGGTGGTGGCACACTCCTATAATCCCAGTACTTGGAAGGCTGAGATAGAAGAACTGCAGGTTCAAGGCCAGCCTCAGCAACTTAGGGAGACCCTTGGCAACTTAGCGAGACCCTGTTTCAAAATAAAAAGAGCTGGGGTGTGTTCAAAGGTAGAGCATCCCTGGGGTCCATCCCCAGCACCAAAGGGCTTGTGCAGTGCAGACCCTTCTCCAGGACGGGTTGTGGGAGGGAGCCACCCCTGAGCCCGAGACCCAGGCCGCTCCCCAGCAGGACGCGGGCTGGAAGGGTGCAGCTGCACCGGCAGCAGAGAGAACTGGGGCCCTGGGGTCCCTGGGAAGGTTCGCCGGCCCGGGCCTGACACTTCCCCGTCCCCGGGTGCACATGGAAGCTGCGCATGGGTGTGCAGCCTGAGAGAGCTCTCGGGGTCCTCTGGGTGAACGCCAGCCTGAAGCGGACTCCTGGAACTCAGCGTCCCTAAAGTGACCCATCGGAAGAGCCACCCGACCCAGGGCTCCAGGAGGACGAGGACTCTGGGTACCCACCGGGCTGCTCCCACGGCCGCTGGACGCCACCCTCCAACTCCTCCACCCGTCACACCTACTCCTGCATGGCTGGGCCTGGCCTGGGCTTCTGGAACCTTCTGGAAGGTGAGGTGGGTTCGGTGAGAAGGCCTCGGACTGCAGGAGCGGGCAGTAGGCAAGGCTCCACAAGACCGGGACCAGAGCCCGAAACCCAGAGCCGCCCACCCTGGCCACCGAGGAAGTCACGCTGCTGCCTGTCTCAGTGCTTCTTTGTCCCTGAAAACTTGAGAAGACAACAAGAGTGCGCAGGAAACCAAGCAGGTTCCTCACCCCTCGAGGAGGAGGCAAACAGCCCTCTGTGGGATCCTTTGTCGCCTCTGTCCCCCAGAGCAGGGACAGCCACTTGGCTCCTGCGGGCAGAAGCTTTACAAACTCAAATCCTGAGAAGTCTACTGCGGACTGGGGGCTAGCTCCACTTCTTGGCATGACTTCTCTTTACACCCGGGCATGACAGTACGGGGGCACCCTCAGGCACAAGCTAGCAGGTGCCACCACCCGGCCAGGTCCTCAGGAAGACCTAGAAAACACCATCACCACCACCATCGGCACTGGCCAGAGGACTGACTGAGTCGGTCAGTGTCAGATGAGGCCATAAATGACCCGTTTCTCTGCCCACACAGTGGTCCAGCGGGGAGGGGGACAGAGAGGAATCCCTTTAGGCGTGGCCGTGTAAACACACGGCCTCAGAGGCACGCCATCAGCACGCAAGTGCAGCCGTCATGGACCCCCAGCACCCTTGGGCCGTCCGCCTTTCCTGGCCTTTCATTCCGTGGTTTCCAATAGTCATCCTGTCCTGAGCTCACCGTGGGAGAGGGGACGCCTCCCCGCTGCCTTCGTGCCAGGAGCTGAGCTGGAAGACAGAGCCAGAAAGAATGGCTCCAAACTGCAGCCAGCCTGTGCCCAGCCTCCCTCGCTGCGGCTCCGCACCAGGCCTCCTTCCTTGCCCGGCTGACTACCAGTGCACCGCTTGGTACGGCACCTGGCCCAGCGCATGGAACTCCAGCACTCTTGAAATTCCTCGTTCAGTATTTCCTCCACTTTGATTCCCGAGTTCAGCCACTGGAAGCTTATGAATTTCGGACGCGTCTTATTACTTTGTTTTCCCGTGTTTCCTATATTTCTATGTTGAGATCTGCTCATCTCCTGGAACAGCTCTCTCTCCCACGGTTGGGTGAGGGTCTTCTGAGAGAGCTGCTTTCTCTACACTGTGCGCCCCAGCCAGGGGTCTATCTCAGTATCCAAGGACCCACTCGCTGTGTCCACTGTGCGCTGGTCAGTCCTGTTGCTTGGGGAGAGAGGATAATCATGAGTAAGGCCCACGAGTGGCCGTGGAGGAGCGGCTGCAGGGGCGGGTGACTGGCCCTGGGCTCCGGTACCCCCCCGCCCCACACGCCGCCAAGACAACTCCCCGAGCACCCCTCCGCCTAGAGCCGATGGGGGGGGAGCAGTCTTGCTCTGGGAAAGAAAAGTCTCTCCCTAATCTCAAAATATATGTTCAGCAGGAGAGATATTTTTATAAAAATAAAGGATAACCTGGAAGAACGTACAACAGACGCTGTAATTTCGGCGCGGGGATTCACGCTATGCGTTTGAGGCTCCTGCAGTGCATATTATTCTGCATTAGCTACGATGATAAACAGTGTTTTGAGATTCAAATACATCAATTACAGCGTTCCTAGGTGCTCAGGTGTCTTTTCCTGTCCTGCTTTGTACACCGTTCTTCTCAGAGTTGAAATCAAAGCTCCAAAAATATGTTTTTGTTCATTGTAAACTCCTTTTTTTTTTTCCTTTGTGGTACTGGGGATTGAACCCAAGGGTGTTCTGCCTCTGAGCTATACCCTTAGCCCTATTTTATTTTGTAATTTGAAACAGCGTCTAAGTTGCTAAGGGCCTCACTGAGTCGCTGAGGCTGGCTGCGAACCTACAATTCTCCTGTCTCAGCCTTCCAAGTACTGGGATTAGAGGTGTGCAGTACCACACCTGGCAATTGTAAACGCTTGATAGTCATCCCTAATTTCAATATTCTTGTGAACCAGGAAAACCCAGTCTGCCTTCATTATATGTATTTGTCATACTAAAGGAGAGATGGTTCTGTTACCTGCCCAGATATAAAGAATACTGGTAAGGTTAGAGACTAAATGTCAGTCCTGAACATATTTCCTCAATTGGTTTGTGTGTAAGTACTGAGAATCCATTAGCAACCCAATTATCTGCCGCAAACAATATGTTTTATATCTTCTCCTCTAGTGACATAAGCCACCAACATTTTAGTACAAGTCGCCTTTAGTAAATCACTTTTCTATAGACTAAAGGGAAGAACAACGGCAAAAGCTGGCAAGGCAGGGAGTGAAAGTCATCCAGACCGTGCCCAGGACAGCTCGGGGGGAAGGGGGACCCCGCCTCCCTTCAAAGTCAGTCCATGGGTGAAGGAAGAGTCTTTCAACTGTAATGACAGATCAGAATGGAGTCTGGAAAAAATATGTCCAATACGGCCTTTCAGTCTCTTACCCACAATTTGAGGTGTGAAATAAATCTTGGTGACCCTAGAATACCAGCAGCCATAATTCTCAAATTCATTTTTAAAATAATGAACTGATTCGTGCTTCAAGAACCTGCACCTTGGCGCCACCTGGTGTCCGCACGGGGAGCGCCAGCGCGGAGGGTCCAAGGCGAGGCGCTAGCTGTCTTTGTTACCTCGATGGTGAGCAGGAAGCCTGCAGGGCAGCTGTCTGTCATCACACTGAATCCTAGTGCAACCAAGAACAGGCCCAGCATGGACATAAACTTGGAAATTACTCACGGCCTCTCCAACGATCTTATTTTGAACGGGTTCAGTTCTGCTAACGTCAACCCCGGCTCGTCACAAGGTGCTAACTTCGCTAACTCTGAGAGTCTCTGGACTTCTTAGATGATAGTGGACATGCTGGTGACATTCCCTTGCCGTGGGCTTCCCCTAACACACAGAGCCACAGACGCCACCGTCCTTAAAGTCCTGCCTCCAAAGCTGACACATTGGAAACCAAAGTTTTATTTAAAAAAAGAAAAAAAAAAATAGGGAAATCCAACTGCAAAGATCTCAGGGTTGAGTTTACTGTGTGTGTGTGTGTGTGTGTGTGTGTGTGTGTGTGTGTGTGTTACTGGGGATGGAACCCAGGGATATTCTTCCTCTGAGCTACGCCTCCAGTCACATATTTATTTTATTTGTTTGTTTATTTTTGAACCCAGGGGCGTTCTACCTCTGAGCTACATCCCCAGTCCTATTTTTTATTCTTTATTTTGAAACAGGGTCTCACTAAGTTGCAGAGGGCCTCACTAAGCAGTTGAGGCTGGGCGCAAACCTTCGATCTTCCTGTCTCAGCCTCCCAAGTACTGGGATGACAAGGGTGCACCACCATGCCTGGCTATTTTTTAAATTTTGAAACAGCCTCACTAATTTGCAGAGGCTGGCCGCGAACCTGCGCGATCCTCCTGTCTTAGCCTCCCCAATACTAGCATTGCAGGTGTGCGCCACCACGGCCGGCTGCAGTTTGCGTTTGTTTCCCACAATCAGCATGGGCTCAGGGTTGTCTGTCGCACGCTGTCAGCGGGGACAAGAAGCCAGGCTTGGAGGCTGTGCGTGAGTGGCCGCACACGTTGGACTGGCTGCGGTGCAGAGGGCCACCTCTTCTTGACTTCCCAGGTACGCGGCCACGCGCTCTGCGCTCCACCTCCTGGAGGAGGAAATGGCGCTGGCAGCTCTGCCCCCTCGGCCAACACTCTCTACACGCCCAGCGTCTCCAGGGACTGGTGCACGAGGTGGCTCCCAGACAGGCCATGAGCAGCCTCAGGCAGCCGTCTTCCCTTCTAGAATGTTCCCACCCATCACGTGGCCGCCCGCCCGCCTCCCGTCCCAGCACCACCTCCCGTGGTGTTTCCTGCAGCACCTCTGAGTGTGAACTTCGGCACCGGTCACAGGGCATGGCGGCAGAGTTAGCATTTTCATTCTGATTTCTGAGTTATTTCCCACCTAGAGCGTGGGGCTGTTCAGCACAGGGGCTGTTGCGCAGGGTCACATGGGGTCAGTGATGGCGTTTATTGGCAGATGACACGTAACCTGCTCGTGGAAGAAAGGGACGGGTGTTCCAGAAAGAGGCACAGAGCCCAGGAAAGAAGAAAGGCGGCATGCACCTCGAGGGCATCGAGCTGGCATCCCCTGGAGCATCAGGGGCAGGAGCTAGGAGCGGGCGTCCGAAGGCCAGGTGGGGAGTGGCAGGGAGCAGCCCTGGCCCCACTGGACCGGTTATGTTGTGCTCTAAAGCAGTTTACATAGAAACTACTTTAAAGACGGGGAAACTGAGGCACGGAAGGTAAAGGCCCGAGGCTGGAACATAACATCCTGAATTCAGACAGAGCCGTCTGCTCTGCGAGGGACACCTTCAGCGCCCACAGCAGAGCATGGCGGCGGCCCGAGGCCCGCACACAGCGCTGGCGGCGGGGCGGAAACACCCCTGCGCTCTCACTCCACGTCTGACAGTCCCGGTGCTGGCTGCGTGCATGCATGTGTGCGTGCGTGTGTGTATGTGTGTGTGCGTGTGTGTATGTGTGTGTGCGTGCGTGCAAGCTCTCAGAGCCCATGGGCCCGGCCCCACTGCACACGCACCACACACCACAGAGGCCCTGTGTGCCCTCTCTCACACGCATGAGCCCACACACCGCCACACACAGAGGCGCGCTGCAGGGTGCTGGGGACGGGGCGAGTGAGGGCTGAACCTCGGGGCAGCGGCTGGCCAGGTATCTGAGCCCGGGCATCTGGCCTTGCCTCTCTGAACCTCAAAGGGAGCTGACGGGCGTGGGCCGGATGGCTGAGGGTGAGAAGGGCGCGCGGGAGGCTCCTTGGAAGAGGTGCGCGTGGTCTTGTCTCGGAAGCGCCAGTGAACGGAGGGTGTGTGGGATCCGCCTCAAGGCCCAGACCCCGCACAGAGTGACCGGCAGACACAGACTGCAGGCCTGGCCCAGCGAGCTGGCGCCAGCCCATCCCCGCCCTCCCGGCTCCGTGCCGGCTCAGCGCCACGGCCCAGCACCCCAAGAGCTCCGTCCCCAGCACAGCCCTGCGGGAGGTGGAGGGCCCCGGGGAGACAGATGAGTCAGGGGGCGTGCAGCCCTTGGAAGGAGCTCAAGCTGCCCACACAGTGAGCTTGCCCCGAAAGAGGGACAGAACGGCCCTGCTCTCTGGCTTCCTGTCCCCCCACACGACCACTCCCTCCTGCCCTGTGCCGTCTGCCCTATTGTGACACTGCATAGGAGACCCCAGAGCTGTACAGATGGGGCTGCCCAGTCCCCCACAACTGTCAGCTAAGGAAAACCTCTTTTCTTCATAAGCTACCGGGTCTTTGGTATTGTGTTATGGCAACAGAAAAAAAAAAAAAAAAAGCTAGGCCTGTCTGTCTCCTGTAAACACCCCTCATCGCTCCCCCAGGAACAAGCCGCCGGCAGACAAGCATGTGGAGCACCGTGTGTTGTTGCTCCAGCTGATCTGTTCCCGTGGCCACCCCTGCCCAGCAGCAGGTCCACACAGCACTGCTGAAAGGGATTCCTGAAACCACACTGAGGGACTGCTCCCCAGCCGGCTGGTTCTGATGCGACACCTGCACCTCTGTCATCTCTAACCTCCCCGTCCCAGGACCACCCTCGGCCCAGGAGCGCTGCCTGTGACCAGGAGGCCCCCTCCCCTCTGTGCGTCTGGGGCTGAGCGGGAGGTCCTGGGCGCATGGACTTGGAGCTGGAGCTGCAGCCCCCCCCCCCCCCCCGTGCACTCCCGCAGGCTGGAGCAAGCTCTGGGGGAGGCCTCGGCAACAGTACACACTCGCCAGGGATGGAAATGGACACAGAAGAAAGGCACGGAAGCGCCCCTGCTGCTCGGACTTGTGGGGTGTTACAGGGGAGACCCTACGATCCTAAGCAGCTTCTGCACTGAACAGTAAAGATGTCGAGGGCCGAGTTGCCCCTCAGGCTCCCCCCCCACCCCCGCCAGGTGCTGGAGGAGCCAGGCGGGTGGTGAGAGCCAGCGGGGGCCGTGGGGGGCACCGCCTGGCCCCGGAGAGCTCACCTCAGCCCTCCACCCTGACTCGAGGGCCCTCCGTCCCCCCTCCCTGCCCACCACGCGGCCACCAGATCACCACGCCTTCCTGGCCTGTCTTCCCTGCCAGCCGGGCACCAAGTCCCCCACGCCGCCCACCAGCCCACGCTGGAAACCCTGTGAGCTGTCCAGCCAGCCCGCCAGCACCGAGCTGGGGCCGGGGGCCACACCTGCCCATCCTGTGACTGTCCAGTGCCCCTCTCCTCGCCCTCGCAAACCCCACAGAGATGAGATCTGTGTTTGTCCCGCCCCCGTGTTTACTGCGGCACCGGACACCCAGCGAGCAGCACTGAGCAGCCGCCACCCGGGCCCAGCGTGTGAGCTAGACAATCCCACAGAGCCTTCAAGCCCGAGACCTGGGGCCCAGAGGGGAGAGAGAGAGAGAGAGAGAGAGAGAGAGAGAGAGAGAGAGAGAGAGAGGCGCCCCTGGGGCTTCGAAAGCTGCAGCCATGCTCCCTGTGTATTGTGATATTGAATTTCTAGATAGTCCACACATAAAGGGATCCTCAGTATCATTGTTCATTAAGGAAACAAATCAAAACCATAGCCAGCTAGCGCACTACAGCCATTAGGATGGACATGTAAAAATAGGAAATATTAGGATGGAAATGTAAAAATAGGAAATATTAGGATGGAAATGTAAAAATAGGAAATAACTAGTGTTGGTGAGGAGTGGAGAAGCAGAGTCCTCATACAGTGAATGCACACTAGTACAGCTGCCACAAAAAAATATTCTGTCAATCCCTCAAAAGTTAGGCATAGAATTACCAAAGACCCAGCAATTTCACAACTAGGAAGGAATTGGTATATACACAAAGAAATTGAAAACAAGTGTTCAAAAAAAGAGAAAACTATGCACAAAGGTTTATAACAGCATTACTGATAATAGCCCAAAGGTAGGAACAACCCAAATGTTCGTCAGAGATTAAATGGATAAGCAACGTGTGGTATATCCATACAGTAGAATATTATTCAGCCATAAAAAGGAATGATGGCCGGGCGTGGTGGCGCACGCTTGTAATCCCAGCATTCGGGAGGCTGAGACCGGAGGATCCGGGTTTGCGGCCAGCCTCAGCTACCTAGTGAGGCACTCCGCAACTTAGTGAGACCCTGTTTCAAAATAAAGAATAAAAAATAGGGCTGGGGGTATAGCTCGGAGGTAGAATGCCCCTGAGTTCAATCCCCAGTACCGCAAAAAAAAAAAAAA
>PVLC010022741.1:0-11755 GCA_004027655.1 Graphiurus murinus
ACAGAGTATTTGGTCTTGGTGTCTTCATTTTACAGGCAGGGGAAACGGAGGCCCATTATCACATAGTTTGTAATGTAATGAAAAGCCAAAGTTGTTATTAGAATCTTATGTATTTCTTTCTTTTTCGGTGCTGGGGATCAAACCCAGGGGCATTCTACCTCCGAGCTACACCCCTAGTCCTATTTTTTATTCTTTATTTGGAAACAGGGTCTCACTAAGTTGCGGAGGGCTTCACTAAGTAGCTGAGGCTGGCCAAGAACCCGGAGCCTCCTGTCTCAGCCTCCCAAGTACTGGGATGACAAGTGTGCACCACCACGCCCGGCTAGAATCTTATGTATTTCTAAATCTGAAATTCAAGAATGAGTTCATGAGGTGGACAACTTTTCGCTCCCCCTTTTACAGTGGAGAAGATAGAGGAAGAGGAGACTTAAACCCAGGCTGTCTGGAGCCAGAGTCTGCAGCCTGTAACAGAGGCAGAGGAGATCCGGGATCTCCGCCCACAGTTCTCTCTTTTGCCTCTGTCACCTCTGATCTGTACAGGGCCACGGGCCCCACGCCGCTCCATCCAAGTGTCTGTCCGTCACAGCTGGGAGCCTGGGGGGACATTCGAGGGGGAAGACACAAATGAATAATTCAATCAAAGCGAACAATTGCCATGGCAACCCTGCCAGCACGTGACCTGGCTCTGCTGCCTCCGAGGGCCGGGTTCACCCTAATAAAGAAACACATTTGTCAGACGACATGGAGCGAACTGGCTAAGGTTTTCTTTCAAGGGAACTGGAATGAAACTAGGTCGACTGACGGAAGCAGGGCCGGGGCTCTGGGGGATCCTTGTTCAAACTCGCACCACCCACGAGTCAGTGGTTTGTGGAGGCCCAGCACCCCTGCAGTGCTGGGGAAAGGACCACCCTTTTTTCTAGGGGTGGGGCATGAAGATCAGCCCCCAAACACCCCTGAATGTAAAACCTACATCACTCCACAGAATATAAAGGACTCCCAGGCATTGAGTTGTAAAGTTGTTATCATATAACTGATGCCCAGAAAAAGTGCTTCTTCTAACAACCTAAGATGACTGAGCTGGCAAGTGAGACAAAGCTGGGTGGGACTCAGGCCTAGGTGAGCTGACCTTTCTCCTGTGACCCTGGTGCTTAATCAGCCAACCCACTCTGGCACATGATGGGAAAGCATCTCTCACGCCGGGTGTGGTGGCGCACGCTTGTAATCCCAGCATTCGGGAGGCTGAGACTGGAGGATCCGGGTTCTCGGCCAGCCTCAGCTACCTAGTGAGGCCCTCCACAACTTAGTGAGACCCGGTTTCAAAATAAAGAATAAAAAAATAGGGCTGGGGGTGTAGCTCGGAGGTAGAACGCCCCTGAGTTCAATCCCTAGTACCGCAAAAAAAAAAGAAAGAAAGCATCTCTCACTGTGAGAGGGCTGAATTATACCACACTCACTTTCTCGGTCAGTTCTCCTTTTTAAACCAAAATTGTATATTTACGGACTAGATCAGGTTGGGGACTGTTTCCGTCAGCATGTTCAGGACGGTCATCCCAGATACCTGATGACCACAACTTAGAGAGAGAGAAAAAAAAGATGTGTTTGCTCACAGTTGTGGAGATTTCAGGGTTCCGTACATGGTAGGCTGGGTGGAATCTGTGGAGCCGAGGGCATGGCATGGGGGGCAGACAGAGAAGAGCACAGGAGCTGTGCTCTCACATCCTGAGGGCTGGGAGCAGAGAAAGAATGGGAGAAGGAGGTCTGTGGACATGTTTTTAGTCCCCAAGGCCATACCCCCAGTCACCAGCTCCCTTTAGTCACATTCTACCTGCCTAGATTACCGCCCAGTAAATCCATTATGGTAGACTTATCCACTGATGAGATATTAGAACCCTCATGATTCAATTATATCACCTGTGAACATCACTACATGAAATTTTCAGAGGACATTATATATATATATATATATATATATATATATATATATATATATATATATATCTCCAAACTGTAATAAGAACAATCTGGGATTGTGTTTGAGGCTCATAAGAGAGGGGTTGGAACTCAGTTTTGGGTGAAGGCACATTTGGGGTAGAATTTAGAGCTAGCCTAGGGTGAATGTTGGACTAAATCTGGAACAGGCCTATGACTAGGACAAAGATGAAGGTCAAGGTCAGGGTGAGGGTTAGACCTAGGACTAGTAGGATCAAGGCTCAGCCCATCCCGAAAGAATTAGAATCTTCCTGAGGTGGCACTGAGTCAGGGAGCCTAAGATGGCACCTCCCTGCACTCACCACGTGGAGCCTAAGATGGGACCCCAGCATACCTGCCAGGTGGAAGCAGTTACAGGAAATCAAGCCCAGGAAAAGGAACTAAAACCTAACTCAAGCTTCTGCTTGCTGTTGAATCAATCAAACCCTGCTCCATCGCCCTGCGGCTATATAATCTATAAGCCAACACCCACCGCTCAGGGCTCAGACTTAGGACTTTGGTCCTCTGGGCCCCGCCAGTGGAAATAAAGAAATTCTACTTCCCAACCTGGTCTCTAGGTCATCATCTCTGCACACCTGACCTCCTGCAACAGAGCTTGCTGTGAGTATTGGAACCTCCTGGCTGTGAAGGACTGAAGGGCCGAGGGGTTGGCCAGGGAGACAGGCTACCAGGTGCAGGTGCAGGTGGGTGGAAGGATGGTAGGCTGGAATCTTCAAGGGGACTCCAAGAATTGGGAAAGCAGAAGCAGCCCATACCTAGAAGTGTAGTCGGCAGGCAGTCATAAGACAAGATGAAGCCAGGAAGGGAGGTAGGAGAGGGGATTGAAGGAAGGTGGGAGCCGGGCGCGGTGGCGCACGCTTGTAATCCCAGCATTCGGGAAGCTGAGACCGGAGGATCCGGGTTCGCGGCCAGCCTCAGCTACCTAGTGAGGCACTCCGCAACTTAGTGAGACTCGGTTTCAAAATAAAGAATAAAAAATAGGGCTGGGGGTGTAGCTCGGAGGTCAAATGCCCCTGAGTTCAATCCCCAGTACCGCAAAAAAAAAAAAAAAGAAAGAAGGTGGAAATTTAAGTGAATGTATCCAGATGCCTTCAGGAGATGGGCCGAGGGGGGCAGGGAAGAGACAGTCAGAAATACCTGCTCTGGAGACCTCGTTGGGGCAGGGTTTGCCCTGCTCCCTCAGAATCAAAGAGAGAGAGATCTGAGAGGTAGTTGCCCTGGGTTCCCACCCATCTGCCCACCTTCCTAATTCACGCAACCCACACACCCTCTTCCCCGACCCAGGTCCCCACTGCTGCTGTCCATGGTACCAAAACTATCCTCCATGGACGCTCATTCCCCTCCACAGTCTGCACCCTGTTCCTGGGGTGTACCTCCTCTTTGCAAGAATATTGAAGTTTGGCTGTCTGGGTTCCTGATCACAGGATCGGGAGCACATACCCTTGTTACCTTCACCTGTT
Source organism: Graphiurus murinus (assembly GCA_004027655.1). Taxonomy (NCBI): domain Eukaryota; kingdom Metazoa; phylum Chordata; class Mammalia; order Rodentia; family Gliridae; genus Graphiurus; species Graphiurus murinus. Next base: position 3,450 of record PVLC010022741.1, read on the forward strand.
TATGAACGCTAAGGGGGCAGCTGCGTTCCTAGTTTCCCTTGGCTTTTGCAATGGACAGTCTGGGTTTAGGGCTTGGTTCTGCCCCTCAATTGCTATGGGGCTCTTCCCAATAAATGGGGATGTTCATGCAAATTAAAACCTCACTTCTGCTCCCCGGGACTGTGACCCTCAATACAATGCTTGCACAGATGCCTCTTCTTTGGCTCTGCGTTTGGGGAACCCAAGGTAATATGTCATCTGATTAGGAATTGGGCTCCAGTGTCACGTACCCAGACAGCCCTGCGCTCTGAGACTCACAGTTCCACTAACACCAGTGTGAAACTGCCCCAACCCCCTTTAAGGCAATCAGAGCCGAAGTCTGAGCCACTGAGAGTCAGATCAACAAGAAGAGCAAGTGCAGGGATGCCTGGAGTGTGGTCAGGACCTGGTGCAGCCACACCTCCGTGTATGCCAGGGAGGGTTCCTTCCTTGCTCCGGAGTGGAGGCCTGATCACGGGCTTCTGTATGAATCTATGAACTGGCCACTCTAAGGGCACGCCTGGGGCCCAGAAGCCCTGTGTCCCTGGCACACTCTTATATAAGTTAGTATTTGTCTAAAATGTAAATGCTATCCTTTCAGGTATAGGATACATCCGTGTGTGTGTGTGTGTGTGTGTGTGTGTGTGTGTGTGTGTGTGTGGTACTGGGGATTAAACCCAGGGGTGTTCTGCCTCTGAGCCACACCCCCAGCCCTATTTTATTTTTTTTGTTTGGAAACAGTGTCTCACTAGGTTGCTGAGAGTCTCACTAAGTTGCTGAGGCTGTCCCTGAACCTACAATTCTCCTGTTTCAGCCTCCCAAGTACTGGGATTACAGGCGGGCGTCACCACCCCTGGCTCGGTGTTCATCTTTAACTGCATCCCTGTGCAATATGCAGCCTTAACAACCACCCAGGGTGACTCTTGTGAGGTGCTTGGCTTTGGGCAAATCATCTTACCCCTCTAAGTATCCATTTCTTTTGTAAAATGAGAGCATCTCCCTGTGAGCCTTATCCTGAAGGCTTGATAATTCAGGTGGCTCTGGAATAAATACTTAACAAATGTTAGTGGTGTCTGCTGTTACTAGTTAAAAATGTTAGTGGTGTCTGCTGTTACTAGTATTTTCATAAAGGTGGTAAAGGCACTTTTGTGGAACTCTGTTTCTCCTCCCCTCCTCCTCCTCCTCTTCCTCCTCCTCTTCCTCCTCCTCTTCCTCCTCCTCTTCCTCCTCCTCTTCCTCCTCCTCTTCCTCCTCCTCTTCCTCCTCCTCTTCCTCCTCCTCCTCCTCCTCTTCTTCCTCCTCCTCCTCCTCCTTTCAAGGGATCAAAACCAGGGCCTTGCGTGTGCTACACAAGTGTTCTGCCACTGAACTACACCCTCAGCCCAGAGCCCTGCTCTCAATATGACTGTCGAGTTACCTGGCTATTTGAGGGGATACACTCTCTCAGTATCAGGAGCTGAGCAGACATTGTGGGCCTAAAGCTTCTTCCTTCTTCCATGAGGAAGAGGCAAACCTGGAACCTCACTGAGTGACCGTGATGTGTGGCCAGTCCAGGGTGGACTGGCAGCCTTCGAACAGCAAGGTCCCAGGCACCAGGCACACACGAGCGTGCAGTTAAGCTCATCGCCAGGTATAAGCAGCATGGTGACTTTGCCGATCCTCCCGACAGCAGAGAGAGGAGCACCCTAGTCACGCGGCCAGCAGGGTGCAGAACCAGGGCACAGAGACCTCCAGACTCCAAGGCCTCTGCTCCTTCCTCTCCATCATCCTGGGGCGTCTGGCAGCTGAAGGGATAAAAGCAGCAGAGGAGGGCGTGGAGGAGGGGAGCTCCCCTGGGAGCTGCCTCTGTGGAGGGGCTTTAGCTCTTTGGATGGCAGCCACCAAAGAATAAAATGAAGTGACAATCGGGCAAGTGCGGTCTCTCTTTTTCCAATTCGGCTACGTCTGCCAACAGCAAATATCATCATTTCAGGCCACGGGAGAACGGCAGCTTTCGGGAAGCTCTGTCACATCAGCGTAAATCTCTCACCATTCCCTCTGGCTTGGCAAAGACAGTTCTTTAAATTACACTGCACACACCCGGCTCCCACCCTCTCATCCTGGGCACTGACGTTTTTATTTGACGACGGGCATGGGACATGTCCTCATGTAATTCGGGACCTTTGCTGTCATTGGGATTAGATACTTTCCTTTTCAATCCCTTTATGGGTCAGCTCACCAGACAAGGATAATCATAATAGAAAAAAAATATAATAACCACAGCCGGCACTGTGCTAATAATTTTGTGTCCAATATTTCATTCAGAGAATCACTAGATGAGGTTGATATTCTTCTTCTTCCCACTTTGTAGACTCGGAGAAATTGAGTAATAGAGTCGGAATTCCAAAACAAGCACCTGTAACACCAGTGTCTATTCGTTGAAGGTGTCACCTTTCTCAGTGCTGGGGGTCTCTGAGCCCTTTGTTGAAGTCCATTTGCTGAGAGCTCCACAAAACCCAGACCGGCATTCAAAACCCTGCTGCAAGCAAGCTGCGGTGCTCAGTAAAGAAGCCCAAGTCCCGACACCCTGGCCCTTTCTAAGGCAGGGGTTCTCAACCAAGGGTCATTTGTCCTCCAGGGGACATTTGGCAACATCTGGAGACTTTTGATTGTCAGGATTGGGCTGGGGTGGGGGAGTGCTGCTGGCACCTAGCGAATAGAGGGCAGGGAGGCTAATCCTGCAGAGTGCCACTAACGCCCAGAGTCATCCATTTCAAAATGTCAGTAGTGTCGACAGTTGAACAGCCCTGACCTGAGGGAAGGGGTGGGGCAGAGTGTGCAATTAGGAGAACAGCGGCAAACAAACATTCTGCAGACACAGGATCAGAACACACACTTTTCTGGTGCGTGCTTAGTTCAAGGTACTGTTCTGAGTAGTGTGTGTGTGTGTGTGTGTGTGTGTGTGTGTGAGAGAGAGAGAGAGAGAGAGGTTGGGGATTGAAATCAGGGGCGTTCTACCTCTACCTTTTTGGTTTTTATTTTGAAACAGGTTCTTGCTAGGTTGCTGAGAGTCTCTCTAAGCTGCTGGGGCTGGCATTGTACCTGCCATCCTCCTGTCTCAGCCTCCCAAATATTGGGATGACAGGCATGCGCCACCGCACCTGACTTCTGAATACTCTGTTTGTTGACCCACCAACTTCTTTAAGTCGGAATAACTTTTAGTGGACAGGACTATTTTTTTTTAGCATCCCCATTTTATAGAGGAAGAAACTGAGGCCTGCCTGCCCCAAGTCCAGCTCATGCTGAGTTAGAACCCAGGAAACCTGGTTCTAGATTGTAGTTCTAGTTACTCCGCACACTGCCTTGGGCAGCCCACTCTTTGGAGCTTTCCAGACCAAACCCCAAGGCTCATTCTGGTACATCTTTTTTCTTTCTTTTTTTTTTTCGCGGTACTGGGGATTGAACTCAGGGGCATTCCACCTCTGAGCTACACCCCCAGCCCTATTTTTTATTCTTTATTTTGAAACCAGGTCTCACTAAGTTTCGGAGGGCCTCACTGGGTAGCTGAGGCTGGCCTCGAACCTGGATCCTCCGGTCTCAGCCTCCCAAATGCTGGGATTACAAGTGTGCACCACCACACCCGGCTCATTCTGATACTTCTTATGTGTATGACTTTGGTAATTTGTTCAACACTGAGAGGCCAGCAGGGCCACACTCCCCTGGGAGCTCAAGAGAGAAGCTTGCCTCTTGCCTCCTCCTGCTCCTGGTTTTCTTTTTTTTTTTTTGGTGGTACTGAGGATTGAACTCAGGGGCATTCTACCTCCTAGCTACACCCCCAGTCCTATTTTTTATTCTTTCTTTCTTTCTTTCTTTCTTTCTTTCTTTCTTTCTTTCTTTCTTTCTTTCTTTATTTTTTTTTTGCGGTACTGGAGATTGAACTCAGGGGCATTCTACCTCCGAGCTACGCCCCCAGCCCTATTTTTTTTATTCTTTATTTTGAAACCGGGTCTCACTAAGCTGCAGAGTGCTTCACTAAGTAGCTGAGGCTGGCTGGGAACCCGGATCCTCCTGTCTCAGCCTCCCAAATACTGGGATTACAAGCGTGCACCACCACGCCGGGCCAGCTCCTGGTTTTCTAGGCATTCCTCCCCCCCAGGGCCTGTGTCTATGGAACTCCAGCCTCTTTCCTGTCTCCACAGAGACTTCTCTGGGCCTCTGCGTCTCCTCTTCTGTGCCTGTAAGGACACTTGTCATGGATTTCGGGATAATCCAGGTTAATCGCATATTGAGGATCCCAATTTAATTATGTCTGGGAGACATATTAAATAAGGTCACATTTACAAGCTCTGCAGGTTGGGCTGTGGACATGCCTTTCTGGGAGCTGCCATTCAATGCCCTGCAGGCACATCATGGAGTGGGATTATGAACATAAAAGCATCAAGCATGTAGAACCTTGGTGCATCTTAGATGACCCTAGGAGACAGAGGCAGCCCGCAGCAGGGACTTGGTAATTGCAGAAGAAATCATGTGAACAGTGTAGCTCCGCCATTTCATAGGAGAATGACAGGAGGCCTCGTGGTTCATCTGGGTGGTGTGGGTCCCGATTTTCTGGTTCTGTTTATGCGCCTTTGCTTCAGGATGAACATCTGAGGTTAGGAGCAAGTGCGTCCTGACTTGGCTCCTATCTTCTGCCCCCAAATACCCCAGCATCTCACCCACCCATGAGCGTCTCTGGAAACCCAAGCAGCCTACAACGTCCTCAGCGCCCAAAGTCACCTGGCCCGCATTTGGGGAGACAAGTTTGCAGATCTGCCTTTCCGTATGACCTTCGAGCAAGGTAGTCATTGTGTCTGTCTGCCCAGTAACCCAATTCTCTATGCTTCCAGGCACTTGGGAGGAGTCTACAATTCCTGGTTCCTTTTGGTTGGTGATAGTTCTGTGACTAGTTAGTTGGAGCCAACAGGTTTGAATGGGGGTGGCATGCTTCAGTTGGAGCATTTAAATGCTGGTGCAACAGGGCCTGGTAGTCAATGAAGGGTTCAATTTTCTCAGGGCAATATCAACCTAAGACAGGGCTCGTTGAATGACTCATCGAGACCCCATGATGGGTAAGATTAAGCACCTGGTAGGAAATGACCTAAGACAGGCACAGTCCTTCATGCATTTTAAAATAAAAACGGGGGAGTTGTGGGAGCCCAGCTGGACCCTTTCCCCCCTGGCAGTTGTTATCTGCATATATGAGCAATTATACTGACTCTTCTGCTATGGCTACATTGGCGTCTCGAAGTCTGGAGATTGCCCCGAGGATGCATAGATGAAAGACCCTCCTACTTCTTAGAAAGTAAATATATGACCCTAAAGGTTTATGGTTTTATGACTCTAGAAAGTTTGCTTGACCAGGCTATGTTAAAAATGTGGGCTATATACGTGGAAAACGAAGAAGCGGTGCTATTTGTGTTCTGACAATGATTGATATGTCATAAATGTCTACGTAACCCTGTTTTACTCAAGAAATGTATAAAAAATCCGTGCTGGAAAAAAAAAAAAATGCTGGTGCAAGTCTCTCAAGCTGTTTTTCATGCAGGAAATGTTCCAGAAAGTGTCTGCTCAAGGAGCTTGAGTCTCGGGTGAGCCTTGATGGGCATGGTGCGAGAGTAAGATACACACCTCAGTGCCCCTAAGCCACTGAGATCCCCAGAGTGCAGCACCTCACCCACCTCTCCAGACAGACTCAGAGGAAGGGAGAGGCACGCGGACTGCAAGGCTCCTGGGGTCAGCTCAGGGGAAAATGCTGTCCACACTAAGTAAGGACCATGGGTGAGGTGTGAGCTTAGAGAACACACCGATCTCTGCTCCCCTTCCAGAGCCTCTGCAATGCATGAAGGGGTCACATCTCAGGGGCCCAGTGGAAACGTCTCCTTTGGGACAGTGCTAGTCACAGGGGACCTCTGGGAGGGAGCGATGAAATCCTGCTCTAAAGATCAATTGCAAGCCCAAGGTGTTGTGGGCTTGATTTTGACTATTCAGGTTTCTCTGTTTTTGTTGTTGTTGTTGTTATTGTTTTTTCTTTTTTTTTTTTTTTTTTTTTTTTTTGCGGTTCTGGGGATTGAACGATTGAACTCAGGGGCATTCTACCTCCGAGCTACACCCCCAGCCCTGTTTTTTATTCTTTATTTTGAAACCGGGTGTCACTAAGTTGTGGAGTGCCTCACTAGGTAGCTGAGGCTGGCTGCGAACCCGGATCCTCCAGTCTCAGCCTCCCAAATGCTGGGATTACAAGCGTACGCCACCACGCCCGGCTTCTTATTCAGGTTCCAAAAATAAGATTGGATCATGGTACTGAGAAAGACATGAGGGTAGACACAAGAGAGCCCCAAATAAAAGTCTCCAGTTTAACCATATTACACCAATATCAATGTTTCAGTTTTGACAAAGGTACCGAAATTATGCAAGATGTTACAAGGCCAGAGAGGCTGGCTGAAGGAAATTCTCTCACTTTTTTTTTTTTTTTTTTTTTTTTTTTGCGGTACTGGGGATTGAACTCAGGGGCATTCTACCTCCGAGCTACACACGCAGCCCTATTTTTTTATTCTTTATTTTGAAACCGGGTCTCACTAAGTTGCAGAGTGCCTCACTAGGTAGCTGAGGCTGGCCGCAAACCCGATCCTCCGGTCTCAGCCTCCCAAATGCTGGGATTGCAAGTATGCACCACCACGCCTGGCTTCTTATTCAGGTTTCAAAAATAAGATTGGATCATGGTACTGAGAAAGACATGAGGGTAGACACAAGAGAGCCCCAAATAAAAGTCTCCAGTTTAACCATATTACACCAATAACAATGTCTCAGTTTTGACAAAGGTACCGAAATTATGCAAGATGTTACAAGGCCAGGGAGGCTGGCTGAAGGAAATTCTCTCACTTTTTTTTTTTTGTGTGTGTGGTACTGGGGATTGAACTCAGGGGCATTCTACCTCCGAACTATACCCTCACCCCTATTTTTTTATTCTTTTTTTTTATTGTAATAATTCGTGCTTTGTATTTATACATTTTTGTCAGGTACAAATTGATAAAGACAAATGTGCTCACATTTCTCATCTGACTCTATCCCCAATTCCCACCCCGCTCCCTCGCCCTCCCTCCCTCTCAAGTTCAGTTCAGTGAGTGATCTTGATATAATTGTGTAAGTACATCATGTGCCTTAGGATGCTCTCCCCCCCCACCCCCCCGTCCATTCCCTTCGGTTAAGTCTACTTCTTTGTTTATTGAGGGTCTCTACTTTTTCATCTGGGGACCCTCTTATGTCCCATCTACTCCCTAACATCCGCATATTAGGGAGAACATATGTTTCTTTACTCTTTGTGACTGGCTAATCTCACTTAACATAATGTCTTTTTATGCTTTATTTTGAAACCGGTCTCACTAAGTTGCGGAGTGCCTCACTAGGTAGCTGAGGCTGGCCGGGAACCTGGATCCTCCAGTCTCAGCCTCCCAAATGCTGGGATTACAAGCGTGCGCCACCACGCCCGACTTAAATTCTCTCACTTCTGCTAGTCTGCATCTGGCTCCTAAAGTCCAACCACTTTGAGGGAAACAGAGGCAGTTTGGGCCTCTTGAATCATAATGCAGACTTCCTTGAAACATGCTCGATCTGGCCACGCGGGCCAGACAGTCTCCCCTTGCAGCCTCGGATGGACCCAAGAAGAAGAGGGTGAAGCAGACTTTAAGGCAAGTCAGCAAAGAGGAAGCCGCCCCCTTCCAATGTTCCTCCATATTAAACAATGAGAGCTTCATCTTCTAATCACATTAGCTCACCCCAGGGGGTGTTTCCCGGCCCATTATCACACGGCGTGGTTGGCTGGATCTCCATTTGTCACTGCAAACATCAGGCATATGGTAATGGTCCCGTAAAACATGCCCTGTTGGGTCTTAATGTCTATTTAATGACACCTGCTATGAAGGCTCCCATAACTGAACTCGTAATGGGAGATGAGGGGATATTAGGTTTCGGAGAAGGAGAGCTCTCTGAATGACAGGCCGCCTCTCCCCGGGAGGCCAACGCTGCACTGGCTTGGGTAGAGGCGGCTGGTCCAAAACCATCAAGAGTTTAACTGCGCCTGGGACTTAAGAGCTGAGGCAGCCCAAAGCCCTCTTTGTCCTCCTGGGAATGGGGGTGTGGAAGACGGAGACGCAGAGGGAGGGGCCAGAAAGGAAATCTGGAATGCCAAGCTTGATTTGCATTTCTTTTATTGACTATTAATCTATGCTCAAAATGAACCGCAACCAACCACTGCATTTCCTTTTTCGGGTAGG
>PVLC010022741.1:11855-26498 GCA_004027655.1 Graphiurus murinus
AGAGAGGAGAGACAGAGAGAAGAAGAAGAAGAAGAAGAAGAAGAAGAAGAAGAAGAAGAAGAAGAAGAAGAAGAAGAAGAAGAAGAAGAGAGGAGAGACAGAGAGAGAAAGAGAGAGAAGGAGAAGAAGAAGAAGAAGAAGAAGAAGAAGAAGAAGAAGAAGAAGAAGAGAAGAAGAGAGGAGAGAGACAGAGAGAGAGAGAGAGAGAGAGAGAGAGAGAGAGAGAGGAGAGGAGAGAAGAGAGGAGAGAGGAGAGAGAGAGAGAAGAAGAAGAAGAAGAAGAAGAAGAAGAAGAAGAAGAAGAAGAGAAGAAGAAGAAGAGAGGAGAGACAGAGAGAGAAAGAGAGAAAAGGAGAAGAAGAAGAAGAAGAAGAAGAAGAAGAAGAAGAAGAAGAAGAAGAAGAAAAAGAAGAAGAAGAAGAGAAGAAGAAGAAGAGAGGAGAGGAGAGAGACAGAGAGAGAGAGAGAGAGAGAGAGAGAGAAGAAGAGAAGAGGAGAGGAGAGAGAGAAAGTACTAGAGAAAAGGTTGTAGAAGGAAGAAAGTGATTTTGCTTCCCCTCTATGTGAAAATCTTACAGTGGGCATGGAGGCAGTTCTGAGAACACTTAGATCCCATTCATTCACCATATACCAGGATAAATGCCGAGAAGCTCATGGCAGCAGACAGTATTTTCCCAAGAGAATTTCAAGAATAGCTTGCAGCCCACCTGTGCTTCTGTGATGTGGCCATGAAGAAGTATAGCCTAACTGGGTGTGGTGGCACACACTTAAAATCCCAGTACTCGGAGGCCGAGACAGGAGGATGGTAGGTTCAAGGCCAGCCTCGGCAACTTAGCAAGACCCTGTTTCAAAAATATAAATGAAAAGAGGTCTGGATATGTAGCTCAATGGTAGAATGACCCTGGGTTCAATGCCCAGTACAAGAAAAAGAAGGAAGGAAGGGAAGGAGAGAGGGAGGAAGGAGGAAGTGGAGTCTCATTCCCGGCTCCCTGAAGCTATGTGGACCCGTGACTCACGTGGAACCAATAAGATGTGCTTGAATGTGACATTGCATGACTTTGCAGGATGAGTCAGAAAAGGCCAAGCAGCTTCCACCTGGTTCTCTTGGGACACTTTCTTTGAGGGAGCTACCTTAGAGAGTGTGACCAGAGAGGGTGCACATAGCCGCTCCGGCCCACAGCACCGGCAGAGCTCCAGGCTGACAGCTAGCACGCACCACCAGCTGTGGGAGGGGACTGCGCTACACTCCCCAGCACTGCTGAGACTTCCGATGACCGATGACCGTAGCCCAACTGCTATGTGGCTCCCAAATGCAGGAGACACTGCTCGGCTGAGCCCTTCCTGAATCCTTCCCTCACTAAGCGGTGAGCAAAACACAATGATGGTTTCTAAGCCGCTAGGTTTGGGTTTCATTTGCTACACAATAAGAAATGGAAAACCAGCCGGGCGTGGTGGCGCACGCTTGTAATCCCAGCATTTGGGAGTCTGAGACCGGAGGATCCGGGTTCGAGGCCAGCCTCAGCTACCTAGTGAGGCCCTCTGCAACTTAGTGAGACCCTGTTTCAAAATAAAGAATAAAAAATAGGGCTGGGAGTATAGCTTGGAGGTAGAACGCCCCTGAGTTCAATCCCCAGTACCGCAAAAAAAAAAAAAAAAAAAGGAAAACCAAATCAAAGTCAGACCTTGCCCTGGAAAGAATTACAATTTAACCAGAGACTAGAGACCTTAACCACTGCTCAAACTACGGCACAGTGGGCATTCTGGCAGAGAAACAGGCAGAGGACGTGGTCTAATGATGAAATGGCCAGGGAAGAAGGATGTCCAGGGAGGAGGGTTGGCGCTGGGAAAGGCAAGGAGGTGCCACAGGCCAGGTAAATGCCATACAGCGGCAGGGGGCTTTGGCATGCCCTCGGAGAGTGCGCTTGTATGGGGAGGGGGCTCAGAACCACTGGGGAGAGACAGCGTATCTTGCCAGGTCCAGTGGTGCATGCCTGTAATCCCAGGATTTGGGAGGCTGAGATAGGAAGATTGCAGGGTTGAGACTAGCACATGGTAACTTACTGAGACTCTGTTAAAAAAAAAAAAATAGGAGCCGGGCGTAGTGGCACATGCTTGTAATCCCAGCATTTGGGAGGCTGAAACTGGAGGATCCAGGTTCGCGGCCAGCCTCAGCTGCTTAGTGAGGCCCTCCGCAACTTAGTGAGACCCTGTTTCTAAATAAAGAATAAAAAACAGGGCTGGGAGTGTAGCTCAGAGGTAGAATGCCCTTGAATTCAATTCCCAGTACCATAAAAAAAAAAATAGGGCTGGGATATAGTTCAGAGGTAGAACAACTCTAGGTTTAATTCCTTGTACCAGAGAGAGAGAGAGAGAGAGAGAGAGAGAGAGAGAGAGAGAGAGAGAGAGAGAGAGAAAGAGAGAGAGAACTACTTTCTAGACATGAATTAAGTCCATTAGGAAGTAAGTAAACTATTTTAATAGCAAAATCAATAAGAATATATTACAAAATAAAAACAAAAAATTATATATCTTAGGATGAATTAGAAAAGTTCAAATACATTTTATAGCTTCTCAGGCCTTGCTGCAGCCTCCCTGGAGGTACAGGTTTGTTGCTCTGATGGAAACTTCCAGAAGCTCTGTGTGAGGGGTTGCTCTTGGGAGGTTCTCATTCAGGAGTAAGGTAGGACCAGGCCTGTTTGAGGAAGATTTCTCTTGAAACAAGAATGGAAGATGAGCCGGGTGTGGTGGCGCAGGCTTGTAATCCCAGCATTCGGGAGGCTGAGGCTGGAGGATCCAGGTTCGTGGCCAGCCTCGGCTACCTAGTGATGTCCTCGGCTGGAGTCCCATCTACTTCTCATTGGCCAGAACTGAGACACGTGACTTCTCATTGCCCCAAAGGAGTCTGGGAAGGCAAGTCTTCTGTCAGGGATCTATGGGTATTGAGTAGGCAACTATCTGTGTGTGCCATAACATGCATTCACTTATTTACTTCTTGCAGCAGCCCTGCACTGTAGTTATTATTCATGTCATTTTATGGATGAGAAACTGAAGGGATGGATATGTTAAGTACTTTTTAAAAAGTTTACATAGGTAGTAGGTAGGGGAGTTGAGAATGGCTTGTTTGGCTCTATGTCCTACGAGACCATAGGCAACCTGAGGGCAGGTCCTTGTAGTTCCCATTTTACTTATACCCTTGTGTCCTCATCAGCTAGAATAGCATGGCTAATTGGCTTGATGATGGATCGTATGCTTTAGTAGCATCCTAACAAAAATCTATACTCCCCTTTCCTGACAATGGGAAGAAAAATCAGAAAGAATCTCTGCCCAGGCATGCCATTCCTCTTGGCCAAAGTCAGCGTGGACCTGTCGGGCTTCGGCTGAGTTCTGCAGACTGCCAGCCCAGTCATGCTTGAATCAGCACACCCGGACTTAACAGGTCTGAATAGTTTCAAGGAGTGTTTTTAGCGCGTTGTAAATATATCTTGCCAAGTCCCATCGCTGTCTATAATTGATGCTGCTGATGAAAAGCAACCATGATCCTGTGAATCATTTCTGCCTGTTTACAAGTGCCTTCTATCCCCCATCTTCCAGAAGGACGCACAAAGCACGCTTCAAAGGAAAACGTATTCGGTATTGACATATGGTAAGACAATCTACCGTTCTACTCTTCACTGGCTCATGTGATCTGTAAAAAAGAAAAAGGCAAGCTCATAATTACTATAGTTTTTTTTTTACATACCCACAGATAATTGCTTTAAAGTATAAACAACAGTGTTTGCAAGAATGATCATTTTATCTCCACTTGGTTTGCCATAGGATAAGAAATATGGCAGGCACCTTGGGGAGTAATTATTTGTGTACATGTCTTTCATTCTCATTTAGAGGGATGAAATATGTCTCATTCCACTTATTCCCAACCTCTTTTTTTTTTTTTTTTTTTTTGCGGTACTGGGGATTGAACTCAGGGGCATTCTACCTCTGAGCTACACCCCCAGCCCTGTTTTTTATTCTTTATTTTGAAACCAAGTCTCACTAAGTTGCAGAGTGCCTCACTAGGTAGCTGAGGCTGGCCGCGAACCCGGATCCTCCGGTCTCAGCCTCCCGAATGCTGGGATTACAAGCGTGTGCCACCATGCCCGGCTCTGTCCAACCTCTTAGTTGCTTCTGGTGCCTTTGCTAAGGTTTAAGACAAGTAGTCATGCGTTGAATGTGTGAACAAATGAATAGAGGAAGGAACAAACCTTCCAGAAAAAAAAATATTAAAAAACCCTGAAGGTAGTCTTCCTTGTTTGTAATGATGTTGAGGTTGTCTAACAGTCTGCTTTAACAGCTGGACTTGAAAGACTGAGACTTCCAATACTTGAATTGGCAAGATTGTATTAGCTAATGCTGCCTAACCGACCAACCCCAAACTTGGTGGCTTAAGATAAGTATTTCTTCTCATAATCATGGGTCTGCAGGCTAATTACAACGTGGCTGATTTATCTGGGCTCCGCTGGGTGCATCTGCTTATTCTATAGTTTGGCTGGACATGGCTTCAGGCTACAGGATAGACTCAGGTCTATTTTACATGTTTCTTCTGGGGTCCTGTCTCTGGTACAGTATCTTCTCATAGTGGATGGCCACAATTTAGAAAGAACAAACTCGATTGCAAAAGAATGTTTCTTCAAGCCTTTGGTTGTATCATGTTCACTAATATCTTGTTAGTTCAAACAAGTAATATGGCCAACCCAATCAACCCAACGTCCAAGAAGAGGAAAGTATACTGCCTAGACCACTAGGCCATGGAATGGGCATGCAAGTTAAACCTTCTTTTTTTTTTTGCGGTACTGGGGATTGAACCCAGGGGCATTCTACCTCCGAGCTACACCTCCAGCCCTATTTTTTATTCTTTATTTCAAAACCGGGTCTCACTAAGTTGCAGAGTGCCTTACTAGGTAGCTGAGGCTGGCCGCGAACCCGAATCCTCCGATCTCAGCCTCCCAAATGCAAGTTAAACCTTCTTAAACGCAGTAAAGTGTTGGCACCAAATTTTAGTCTACCACCAAGAAAACCATTGAAGTAAAGAGCAGCGAACAGGAAAGTAAGCTGATAAGCAGAGAGGATCGGGGGTGGAAAAGAGAAGGGATTGTATCTGTATGACCTCTAGGTTATCGGATTGGGGATTTTGTCCCATGAAAGGCAAGAACCTCCATGGTAGACTCAGCTCCAGCCATTGCAAAGACCCTCCAATGTAAAAGGTCATAGTGGCACAGAATTTCCTCACTCAGAGAGATAGAATCTTCTAGGAGTTACCAAGTCTGTTGATGAAAGCACAAACACTAAGAAGAGATGAGAGGGATGCATTCATTAGGGACCTGCACCTCTGTCGGGTTCCGGCCACCCCAGCCACTTACTCCTGGTGCCTCTTGGCGCTGCCCTATGGCTCTCACCCAGCCTTTCTCCACGTTCAATCCAGTGGGAGCTTCCCAGGTCTCTAATTTTAACTGTCTATAGCATGTGACACTGTCAACCACCTCCTTTCTGACATTCCCCACTCACACCCTTTAATTCTGCTTTCTGCTAATCCTTTGCACTTCCCTCGTAGCTCCCTGAGCATTTCTCGTCAGCATCTTTTCTAGGCTCATTCAAATTCCCAGGGAGCAAAATGTTGGCGACTGAGCTTGAGAAAAGAAGTAAACAAATGGCGGCAAATGGTTCAAACATTGGAAATGTTGGAACCTCATGGTGAATGCCTGCTAGAATATAAGAGTATTGAAGTGAGATAATCAGAGTCCAACTGCTGTTTTGAAACCGTATTGCTCCCCAATAATAAATGCAGGTATAAGTTCCGGCGAGTGTTGGCTGTGCCCTTATTTCTGTTTCCTTCCTGAGATGCTGGGGAGCAGCCTTTGTGCCAGAATCATCTGGGTCTCCTACACAGGGAGAGGCAAGAGGGTGTGCTGTACCCATTGCATCTGTTAATCTCGATTGTATATGTCAAGGGGAAGGCGTGCACAGACAGCCTTGAGCTACAAAAGTCATTTAAATAAGCTTCCCCCACTTGTTAGCCACCTTCAGCCTTTCTACGCCATCTGTCACCACCTGTCACCTGCTTGCACCACACTAAAATAACTCCCAGTATAGGCAGAATGAGCCTACCTCTGCTTCAGCTCCTGTAAGTGGCCTTTGACCTCCATGATTGCTTCATCATCCAAAGTTAAGCTCAAATGCTAGTTCTTCCACGAGCCTCCCGTGATCCCCCTGCAGGAAGCGACCGCCTTGCCTGCGAACTCTTAGTCCTTCTCTAAATCCTCTGGAGCAATCATTACTGTTGATCTTTTATCACCATTATTTCTGCCTACTGCTTATATACTGACTTCCCCAACTGATTGCCAGTTGTATGCAATGAAGAGTTTGTTTCAAGTTTTTTTTTTTATTGTAATACTTCATGCATTGTAAACATACATCTTTGTTAGGTACAAATTAGTAACGACATATGTGCACACATTTTTCATTTGACCCCTTCCCCCAATTCCCACCCCGCTCCCTCGTCCTCCCTCCCTCTCAGGTTCAGTTTAGTGAGTGACCTTGATATAATTGTGTAAGTACATCAAGTTTTGACTTACTCCAGTATTTAGTCAATGATTTGAAAGGAGCAGGTCCTCAGTAAGTCACAGATCAGTATGGGAGCGGCAATCTGGGGCAAAATAAAACGTGCTATGTTCTTAAAAACTCCTATCCCGAGCTTGTAGTTTTGGAAAAAGAGAAGAGTAAAATCCGTTTTTAGTGAATCAGTCTCTTCTTTGTAGAATTATTTTGTGGTCTTTTTCATTGGACCAATTACATTCATGAAGATGAATTACGACAGGCAGGAACCACTTGTGTGGATCACTGTGTGCTAACTATGTAATTAGCGGCTTGCGTCTAGGAGGGGAGTTTGTTAGATAGTTTCATACGAAAAAAAAACACATTATGATCCATAAAAAACAATGAGCAATGATAATTTCATTTTTATTGGTCATTTAAAAGCATTCACTGATAATTCCTCCCATGCTTAATAGGCATATGTTTGCTTCCTTCAAAATGTACCCATAAACTTGCAGAGAAAAAGCACTCTTACATAATCGTTCAGCCTTACTTCCATCAGGAAAGACTTTCAAAGATAGAAAATGCCGAGTTCACAGAGGGCATTTAAACAGGTGGTACCAGTGGTTCTGAATCAGCAGGTCTTTCCAGAGAACCTGGCATGAGAAGGGCCCAGTGCTAACCAATGCCTTGTTCTTAAGCCAAGAGAGTATCACACCTGAGAGGGTTTATCCTCTGATTTGCATTTCAATTAGCAAAGGATGATCCAACCGGTGTTCCTTCCTTTTCATCCCAGAGGATGCTGGGAATCCTTTCAGGGAAGCTGGATCCCAAAGCCAGGCCGATGGCAGACACGTAGCAGGTAATAATAAATGTTAGCTACATGAATAAATGACCCATGTTAGGTGGGTGAATGAATGAATGGGTAGGTGAGTGGACGGATGGGTGGATTCAGTTGAATGGGATGGCACTTCTCTAATTCTGTGCCTTGAGGTTCTGGCAGAGACTTCAGCCCCTACTGCTACTGGTTCTCAGCTTTTCTGGAAAGAGGACCAGATTCTTGAACACCCTGGGAGGCAGTTAACAGCCTCCAGAGCTATCTCTCAAGTTCAGAAAGAGAAATGCTTTCCTATGTTTCCAAAAACACTTTAGGAAATTATTTCAATCTTCCTAACTGAAAATGAAACCCTCTGCATGAAATGTGCCTTTTCCTTCTTTTCCCCTTTGGCCATGTAGCTGTTCTCTGGCCCCTTGGTGACCCCTGAACTCAAGGTTCACTTTCATATCATGTGCAAAGCCCAGAAAATCATCAAGGATGAAAACAGAGATTAAGGAGCTGGTTGGCAGCCACTCAGAAGCAGGAGCCTAGCTTACTGGCCTTCGGGAATGCTGGTTTCTCTCCAGAAACAAGACGCACTTCTGCTTTGATGTGCTCGGAACCCTGACAAACTGTCAGAGTGCTGTGTGTGTGTTCACATGTGAGACAGTATATGTGTGTAAATGCATGCACACCTGTATATGTGTATGCACACACGATTGTGCACATGTGTAAATGCACATGCATGTGTATGTGTACGTGTGAGTATTTGCATGTGTGAGACAAAAATTGTGTGGGTGCATTCTGAACATGTGTGCACATGCCTGTCTACTGTATGTACATGCATGGGTGAGGGTATATGTTTATGTGTGTGAGGAATGTGTAAATGTAAGTATGCATTTAGGTATAAGACAAAGTGAATGTGTGTGTGTGTGTATGTGTATGTGAAAGTGTATATATGTATGAGTGTGTGTTTGTATGTGCCTGAGAAGGTGTGTTTATGTTTATAGGTTTCCCTTGAGTGTCTGTGTTTCTGTGTCCCCAGAACCCTCCCTATGTAAAGTGAGTGGGGAGAAGGGGCTCAGGGGACGCCTCCGGGCTTGCTCTCTCTCCTTGGAACATCAGGAAGACCGGGTGACCACCAGTGGGTAGGCAGGCTGGGTCCTGTCTGTGTGTTGGCCCCTGACTAAGCCCCAAGCGATGTGTCTCCTCCCTGAGCTAAGCACGGTGGCTTCCCAGGACGGGGACTTGGTTACGTGTATCTCCCACGTTCCTGCAACATTCCTTGCTTCTGCCCACATCTGTGGTTCCCTGGAGATGGAGCAGCCTGGCGTCTACCTGCTCTGGTCTGCCCACTGTTTCTCGTTTCCTGCATCCCACTTGGACTTGTCCATTCTCCAAACACTTCCAGCCCATGCTGCTCTCTGATCCTGAGGGACAGCCTTAGGATGAGTGTTTTCCCTGGAGGACTGTGTGAGCTGGTGGTAATGAAGCAGGTAGCTTACTCTTGCTGGTTTGGGTATTTAAGGTCCTGTGCTCTTGGGATAGTCAGAGCTTGCCTTGTATCCCAATGGACGAGACATTCTTCTCCACATCTCCTTGGGAGTGTGTTTGGAAAGACACCCACTTCTGACAGCTTCTATAAGTGTGTCCATTGGGTTTTCCCATGCAGGGAGGGCAACCATTGGTTGACAAAAAAGAACACTATCCCCAGTACTTGGGAGGCTGAGAATGGAGGATCCGGGTTCGTGGCCAGCCTCAGCTACCTAGTGAGGCACTCCACAATTTAGTGAGACCCTGTTTCAAAAATAAAGAATTAAAAATAGGACTGGGGGTGTAGCTTGGAGGTAGAATGCCCCTGGGTTCAATCCCCAGTACCGGAAAA
Organism: Graphiurus murinus; assembly: GCA_004027655.1. NCBI lineage: Eukaryota > Metazoa > Chordata > Mammalia > Rodentia > Gliridae > Graphiurus > Graphiurus murinus. The sequence continues at coordinate 21,125 of PVLC010022741.1, forward strand.
AATAATAATAATAAAGAAAAGAAAATAGAAGAATACTATCATTACTGGGATTCTAAGGAATGCCTTCCTTTAGTCAATGGAATGGACAATTTTTCTACATCTGTGCAACTTTTTTTCTATATTATGAATCATTGAATCATTAATGTGTTTGCTTATCAATTCAGTAGACATTTAATGGGTACCATGTGAAGCTAGTGGGTCCAAGTGGTTAGCCTGGGAACTGCCGTTTTCCAAATGACTTCTTGGAACCACCATTTCCTTATCTGTTACAGAGGAGTCAACATGATCTCTGCCTCATGAGACTGCTCTGAAGATGGGGAAGATTGGGTAAAATCACATTTTAAGCCCTCCATTAACGTTCACTACTGCTACTGCTGTAGGTATCGCTGTCTCTACTACTTGGGAGGCAAGGGACAAGTAAGGTATTGTAGAAGCAGGAATAATATGGCCCCTTCCCTATGGGAGTTCACAGTCCAGCTGCAAAGGCAGATGTGAAGGAATGCTACAAGAACAATGACGGAGAGGGATCGGAGCTTGAGTCCATAGGAGAGATCCATTCATTCTGCCTGGGAGAACAGAGAAGGCCGCCTGGAGGACATGGGTCCATTCAAGTCAGACCCTAAAGTCTATTTAAGAAGCAGAGAGGGAAAGGAAAGATACTGAGGCAGATGGAAGAGCTACCACACAGAGTGGCTGAAGCATACATGGAAGATTATGGCCATGAAAAGGAAGGTAGTGTGGGCAGGATGCAGGGGGCCCTGAATGCAGAGCCAAGGGAGGGGGGGGTTGGGTTTTATCCTACAGGCCATGGAAGCGGTTCCAATACCTTAAGCAAGGGAGCAATTGGATCTGATCATTGCCAAGGGTACAACTTGCCATTGTAGAAATAAATACGTTTACTCAAGACCGAGAACTATTGGCAGGAATAAATGGCCAGATTTTCAATCCTCCTCTGGCTGTGTGGGTATGCTTCCTGCTATAGGCAAAAGGGCCAAGAAGAATGATGTCACTGTGGGATCCTCACATCCAGAGGAGGCAACCAGCCTGTGCTTACCAAGGACCGGGGAGTGGGGAAGACAAAGACGAAAACACTTTGCACCAGCCCAAGCTCCAGTGAGCTCCTGAAGACCTAGGGGGTTTATAGACGGGAAACTGGGGCACAGAGGGACTAATAACAAAGTGAGTTGGAGCCAGATGGGCCTGAGTCTCTATCTTCTTCCTACCACTTAACTAACCGTGTGACCTTCAGAAAAATAGCTTAATTGTTCTGAAGTCTGGCTTTTTCATCTGAAAAGTGGTAATAGTGAGGCCAATCTCTCTCTCTCTCTCTCTCTCTCTCTCTCTCTCTCTCTCTCTCTCTCTCTCTCTCTCTTGTGGTACTGGGGATTGAACTCAGGGGCATTCTGCCTCCAAGCTAGACCCCCAGCCCTATTTTTTTATTCTTTATTGTGAAACCGGGTCTTGCTAAGTTGCGGAGTGCCTCACTAGGTAGCTGAGGCTGGCCTCGAACCTGGATCCTCCAGTCTCAGCCTCCCAAATGCTGGGATTACAAGCATGAGCCACCATGCCCAGCCGATACTCTTCTCTTACTGGGTCTTTTATCACACAGAGTCAAGGAATGAAGTCACAGACAATAGAAGAGCAAGCGTACAAGTAGTAAGGTTTATTTTAAGCCAAGGAAACATAGGGACTAGAGAGACAGAATAGCTTCCTCACTCGGAGAAAAACGGGGTCCTGAAAGAGGGTAGCCATTGAAGTTCTTGGGAGACCAGCCTTTATCCTACCTCATGACTCTACAATTTGTTCCTTTGTGATTGGTCTGATTTGGATCCTGGAACCCAACGTCCATGGTCCAGCTTCAATCTCTAATATGAATCTCTATCTTTTAGAGTCCCCTTGTGATTGGCCCAACTTGGACCTTATCTAGTTTCAATCTTTCATTTACATCTTCACTATAATTGTTCCCTTTGGAGGATGGTTTCAATCCCTAATTTGAATCTTCACTCTCTTGTAGCTTGGTGGACTTTGCTAATCTCCTGGCACCATATTGCTTTCTTCTTCTGGCGCTGCCCACCATTCTCCCTCTTGATTGCTCTTGGAATATGCTCATACTAGTTGTTCTCAGAATTCAGCCCACAGAAGGGGCTGAAGTTTCATTCTAACTCGTTGCCTGAGGTCCTTGTATTGAACTATCCCTGCCTGGCCATTGTTATCCCTGTGTAATAGTAACTCCCTATTCTGAGGTCCTCTGCCCTTGACTGCCTAGCCATTTGGCATCAAATAAGTCATAAGACTCAGTAAGAGAATATATGGGAGGATTAGGGCAGGATGCTTGGCATGTAGTAAATGCTCACGAAATGGTAGCTATCAGGAGCAGCTCTGGAGACTCCAAAGGGCTCAGAACATAGGCATTCCTAACATTCCTTCCTCAGTCTTTCTTGCCAGTGGTGCTCTGACCACGCTGTGACCCAGACAAGCTAGAGAAGAGTCAGAATGCAAGGTGCAGATTCCTGCCTCAGAGGATTTCCAGTGAGAGAAAACCAAAGTACATCCTGTTTGCACCACTTCTCCTGGGAGAGTAAGAAATGTATCATGCATTTTTCCCCCCTCTAGGACCTTTGAAATCTTAGCTATAAATGGTAAAACACATCAATGGCTTTCCCCATGAATATTTATTGAAGTAGCACTTTTAATACAAATCCATTTGAAAAATGAACCTCCAAGGAAAAATACATCTTGTGTAGCCATTGATCTTAAAATATTTACTATGAATATGCTCATCCTAGAAATATTGCACACCGCTTTTTATTATTTGTTCTGGATGAGATTGTAGGGATTTGGCCTCAATGATTTTTGCAAGCTGAACAGAATTGGCAAGACGATCTTCTGGACCACATTCAACTTTATTGCGATTCCTTGCTTTGTTAGTTTCTAGTATTTTTCCAGAGATGTCTCTGGGATTCACAAACAGCTAGTAAAGGGAGACTAAACACACACCCGCTAACAGCTGAGCTCTGAAAACAGGTAGAGAACTATGAATACTTGGGCTAGAAGGATCTTTGAGGTCATTTTGTCCAGTGCCTTTTCTCATATATGAAGAGACTTTTAAAGAGATTCTCCAATTGCATGTCATTTCTCAACCTTCCCATTGGATTGACAAAAGTTGCAAAGAGTTATAACTCCAGAAGTCTGTGAAGATGCAGAAGAATAAGCATTCGTATTTCCCTTGCTGGTGGAAATATGAATTTCTGTAGCCATTTTGGAAAGCAGACTACCAGAATTGATTAATAGTAAAACTATACATAACCTTGAATCAGTAGTTTTACTGTTGAGATCCTAGCCTACAGAACTCAAGGCCTAGTACATAAATGTTCATGTACAGTGATGCTTACTGTGTAGAGATACTTGTTGCACAATCTCAAAACATCCCGGATCCCCATCAAGAGGGAAATGTATAAATCTATAGTTCCCTGATTGTGTACACTAGTGGTCTTCAAGCTTTTCTGTTTGTTTGTTCGATACTAGAGATTGGACCCAGGGGCATTCTACCTCTGAATTACAACTCCAGCCATTTTATTTTTTAATTTTGAAACAGGGTCTCACTAAGTTTCTGAGGGCCTTGCTAAGTCTCTGAGACTGGTCTCAAACCTGTGGTCCTTCTGTCTTGGCCTCCCAAATACTTGGATTACAAGTGTGCACCCCCACGTCGGGCTGGTCCCCCAAGCATTTTTGATTGCTCATTTAATGATCGTATGCACTTCCAAAATATAGATGTGTATTTGCATGTATGAATACCTTAAGTGTAGGATAAATAAGCACACAATGGAAATTTAAAAGAGATGAGATAAAAATAGAGATAAAAGTTTGGATATATTTTACCTGGGCCAGTAGGATATACTCGCTCATACTGGAGCTTCATACTGAAGAATACTATGCTACTTCCCGAAGTAATGGATATAGTGCTTCAGTTAATAGGAAAAAACCCCTAAAAACTAAAAAAAAAAAAATCTGTGCATTGTGTGAACACATTTTTTGCAAAATCTAATGATGGCCTTTAAGTCTTATATAAAATATACTTATCACTACACATTTTATTTTTATTTTTATTTTTATTTTTTGTGGTACTGGGGATTGAACTCAGGGGCATTCTACCTCCAAGATACACCCCCAGCCCTGTTTTTTATTCTTTAGTTTGAAACCGAGTCTCACTAAGTTGCGAAGTGCCTCACTAGGTAGCTGAGGCTGGTTGCAAACCCGGATCCTCCGGTCTCAGCCTCCAAAATGCTGGGATTACAAGCGTGCGCCACCACGCCCAGCCACATGTTTTTATATATTCATATGAGTATAGAGAATGGTGTCAATGGCTGTCACTACTGGTTCTCAGTGTCCTGGAGAGGAAAGTGGAGAAAGGAGAGGACGTGGAGGAAAATAAGTTATAAAGAAACATTATAGAGAAATGGGAAAATAGGCATGCTATAATGTTAAATCAGAAAGAGTAAAAGTCTGTGACATATTCCTTCATCTAGGTAAAAAGTAAATTAGCACAAAAAGGGACTAGCAAATAACACGGACATATGAAAGAACTGATTTGATCAGGTGCACAATTTTTGCCTGAGGTTGGTTATCATTGTAACATCAACATTAACAGGCACCAGCTTGCTCTGTGTGTATTGTGGGCTTCTTGGTTTTTCTCTTGGCACAATGATGGCATCTGTTGCTCTCTGCAGAGACCTCTGCATGCCCACGGGCACGCTCCGCGGGCCCCTACACTCACGTGTCTTCGTTTCACACACCCAGCAGACAGGTCAGGATCTCTCAGGCCCCAATCCAGTTGATCACAAGAGAGTCTCTTACCGCCTCCACTGAAGTCATGACCCCAGTGATCCAACGAGCTCTAGTCAGGAAGACGAAGTCATGAGTTCAAATCCAAGTGCCGGCCTCACCACCATGCCTGTGTGGTAATTCTCAGGGAAGGGTATGGTATCTTCCAAAGATGCACAGCTAGTTAATGTTAGACTCAGTTCTAGAACTGAGACTCTTGGCCTCTGGGTTGGGTGATCTTTCACTCCTTGCAGTTGTTTGATCCTCTACGACCCTCAGAAAGACTTGCTCAGTGATTTATGGGATTAGGACACGCTAGAGGCATCAAAATTGGGCATCACTAGCCGGGCGTGGTGGCGCACGCTTGTAATCCCAGCATTCGGGAGGCTGAGACCGGAGGATCCGGGTTCGCGGCCAGCCTCAGCTACCTAGTGAGGCACTCCACAACTTAGGGAGACACTGTTTCAAAATAAAGAATAAAAAATAGGGCTGGTGGTATAGCTCGGAGGTAGAACACCCCTGAGTTCAATCCCTAGTACCGCAAAAAAAAAAA